>VXBI01013417.1:61065-249373 GCA_013397375.1 Toxostoma redivivum | reverse complement strand
GGGGGGGTGAGTAAGGAAAAAAAAGAAGTCCTTATGACTGTTTAAGGTAACTTTTTGCGCCGACGCAAGTAGCATAAAGCGACATCGTACACGCCTTTGTCCCTTGGTGGTGGTCCGGAGGAGTATTAGGATCTCTTCCTTCCTCTAGTATGTAATTAACGTATTTTTCCCTGGCAGCCGCTGCCGTGGGAAGCGGCATCCTTCGGTCGCTGGGTGACACCTGCAGCCCAGCGGAGCGCCCGGCTGGAGCGGAGGGAGGGAGCGGGCGGGGGCCGCTCGGCGGGGCAGGAGGAGGCTCCGCGCCCGCCACCCGCGCAGGGGGAACCCCCCGGCCCGCCCTCGCCGCCGCGGCTGCTGCAGAGCCCCGCGGCCCCGGCAGCGCCAGACGGGGCTCGCTGTCACGCACTGGGCTGGGTGCGGGAGCCGCGCCGCCGACCGCCCTGCGGTGCCGTGTCCCCGCCGAGCAGGCGGCTCTTCACGAGGGCACCTCGCTCGCCGCCGGCGCAGTCCGCAGGAACCGTCCAGGGAAGGCCGGGTCCTGTGAGGAAGCCCCCTGGAGGGACCTGGAGGACGGCGAGATGCGGCTGGCAGGGGCAGAGCAGGGTGAAGTGGGACGGCTCCTGGAGCAGAGGAAGGGACTGGTGGGCTCATCCCGGCGTGGGGCATACACGGGCAAGGCACTGACGCGCGAGGTGATGGGAGAGAAGCCGTGGTTCTGTTGGGAAGAAGCAGCTGATGCTCCGGAGGTTTAAATGCCGGCAGAAATTCAGCGCTCTACCGAGGCACACAGCTGCAGTTGTGGCTACAGTTGTCAGGACTTGTTAATCTAATATTTCCCTGTTTCTACCAGAAAGCACTTTTGTTTTACTGGACTTAGTTGAGTGACTTCCTGTTAGCATGGCAACCAAATTTTAGATTTCTCTACGCATGACTTGGGAGATGGCTCTTCCAACATTACACCACCTTTCAAGTGGAAGTAAATAAAACCACCTTCTATTATGTTTTTGTTACAGAGAATGGATACTCCACAAACAAACAAAGAAAAAAAATAGGTAACAGAGATGCATGTTGGCTTCATCTGAGAAATAAGTATTTCTGAGAAACAGTGCACATAGAGATTTTCTATAAGAATGCAGAATAGACAGAACAGGAAATAGTTTAAGTTCTACACACTAAGTATCAACATTAAGTACCTTTAAGTCCAGTTTGCTTGAAATTTCAAATTTAATTGTATTGCAATTACATGGAACGTTTCAGTGTTTATGTTACTTGCTTCAAAGCCCACACATGGATAGCTTAGCAAGGTTTTCAGTACGAGCATACTGAATTTTCCATAAATTAACCTCATTCACTTAAGCAATAGTCTTGTGTACAGTTAGAGAAGCCAGGCACCAGTGAGAGTGCTTTAGACCTGTTTTAGAATAGCAGAAATTCTGGAAGATCTGAATTTATGCCCATTTTTTAGGCAAGACTCATTTAGAAATAAGTTTTATCCTTCAATATCAAAATAGCTGAAACCAAACATGGTTTTCCTTTGGTGTTGCCTTCTACACTGAAAGGCCTTGGTTTTTTGTTGCAGGAGGATGGTATGCTTTACTGTGGTTTTGGGGTTTTTTTGGGTTTTTTTTTGGTTTTTTGGGTTTGGTTGTTTTTTAGGGTTTTTTTGGTTGGTTTTCTTGGTTGTTTTTGTTTGTTTGGTTGGTTGGTTTGGTTTGATTTGGTTTGGTTTTTTGGTTTTTTTTTCTCTTTTTTCTTCTGTTACTCAGACTTAGGAACAGATGAGACTTTATTTGGAAACAGGAAAACAAAAATATGTCTGTTTTTTAAATTTAACTTCAGCCACTTACTCTGACTCTATGTATAGCAGTTATTGCCCTTAAAATAGCTCCAGAAAAAAATTCCATTTCTTCTTATCTCATGCTATTTTGAGCCAAATACTATCAGATGAAATTTAAGTGCAATTGAGGTCGCTACAGGTCTGGTATGATTTTGATTCTCTTTTGAGATATCTTTGCTTATCTACTGAAAATGTTGGGTCCTGACCAATGTGGCTCTGCTCTTGGTGACAGTGGACTTGCATTTCTTCAGTATGGAGGGACCACCAAGTATATATTGAAGGACACATATAGAGAAAATGATTAAGGGTTAGCTTTCACCTGTGTGTGTGTGTTTATTACCTGAGTTAAATGACAAGGAAAAATGTGCATGATTGCTCCTCCCAAAACCTGAGACCAGTCTCCATACCAGTACACTGTTTAATCTGTCAGCTTTTTATGGGATTTGGTTCACTGGAGTGAGGTGGCAAAACCAACAAGGAAAATCCTGTGTGGCATCTCTGCATACCTCTGGTGGTGCTGGTAGTCAGTGTTAAAAGGGACTGATTTAATTTTGAAAATGATGACTAAGTCACCATAACTAATCTTACGGAAAGGCAGAATAGAAGCAGGAAGAAAAGACTCTGTTATAATCTGTTTAAAGAAAAAGCAGATAAAAATAGATGGAGCATTGTTCTATTCAGACATTTAATGGCTTTATGAGTGTCAGATTTATCATTACCTTTTCTATTCAGTTTTAAGTTGTGTTGGGTTATGTTCTTGTTACTTTCTCAAATGCAGTGTTCTTAATTACTGAAGGA
This sequence comes from Toxostoma redivivum, assembly GCA_013397375.1. Taxonomy (NCBI): domain Eukaryota; kingdom Metazoa; phylum Chordata; class Aves; order Passeriformes; family Mimidae; genus Toxostoma; species Toxostoma redivivum. The sequence continues at coordinate 246,738 of VXBI01013417.1, read as the reverse complement.
AGGTTGAAGGCAAAACTTTGTGTTTAAATCAATCTTCCATCACCATGTTTTGTGACAAAAAATTCCAGAAACCATCTGTTTTAGAAGTACTGAATCATTGAGAAAGAGAAGCCAAACTTGCCCTTGCTTTATTACACTGACACTACTTTAAGTAATACAGCATAGTGTTAGTGTAATACCAGCAACAATGGCTCCAGGATACTCATGTCCACATGTGATTTGTTGCTGGAAAAAAAAAAATCTCCTCACTAAATACATATTAATTAATATAGTTTTGTTAAGTGACTACAGGGGAAGGCTCAGCAAATTAAATCTTTCTTCAACAGATATACATGCAAAAGTCCTTTAAAGAGGCATTACCTTTCAGTCAAATAGAATTTGAGACTGTCAAAAGAGGAACAGCTAAAAATAAAACAGTTTCTTTATACAGTGAAGTTTTCAAAGGAATTAATAGGTTTTTAGTGTGCTACAAAGACTTAAGTAACAAATAAATGTCTTTGCTATTGTATCATGTTCTTCTTGGAGTTGTGGGCTGTTTTGTTTTCTTTTAAGGTTTTTCTTCTCCCTTCAAATGTCTGTTTTGGTAAATTCTCAAATTACTTCCACTCCTTTTCAACCACATTTCTAGTTTAGATACTGAGTGGTGTGAGACAAAAACTGAAAAGAACCTTGGATAAAAATTACTTTTCTTATAAAGCTAAGGTATTTTTCAGCAAATGTGGGCTGAAGTGGGACAGGAAAACTTTCTTAAATTTGAGTGAATTGTATGTTTGTCTAAGATCACGAACCTGTCAAATCTAATCTCTGAAGTCCCTCGACAGTTTCTGCAATTTCTTGGTCACTGAGTCTGTGCTCGATACATTCATCTCAAAAGCTTCTGACATACTTGTTCATGTCAGATGAAACATTTGAATGTTATAATCATATTACCTGGTATATTATGCAGTGAGTAGAAAGGGGGATAGTAAATGGAGAAAGATTTTTTCACTGGGTTTTTAAGGAAAAGAGGTTATGGGATTCTCCTGGAGATGCATTCCACATATCATTGAAAACTTCTGAGGATCAAGCAGCCTTTCCTCAGGAGGCAAAGGCCTCCATTCCAGCACTGGTGCATGGACAGCCCCTGAGCAGTCAAGCCTTGTGGTGGTGCTTTTAAGGTCTTCCAGCCCTAGCTCAGCATATGCTCGTTTTCCAGGATAAAAAATATCCTTTTTTGGTTTTGTCTTTTTTAGAGCGGTTCTGATACCAGGGTTATGCACCACAAGCACATCCTTCCTTGTCTCAGAGAATCAGAAAGCTTATGCAACCTGCTTTCACACCCAAGACCCTACTGGCCAAAGAAGTCCTGGGGTCCTCATGTCCTTCTGCCAGCTAGTCAGGCAAAGCACGGATCAGTTGATTGAGAGTTGGCACCTAGGAGGACTCCAGCCTCCTTTAGATATTTGCATGCAGGCTGACCTTTTGTGGCTATATTTGATAACCCTGAATTGACATGGAATACCTGTTTTCCAGCTGTTAGGGTGAACCAGGAGTATCTCTGTTCCTTTCCTGGAAAGAGAAGGGCTGAAGCAGAACCATCCTCTGTATTTTGTCATCTCTTTCATAACAGAACAAGCATGTTCCACGGGTGACTGTCTCTGTTAACCTTGCAGCAAACACCAAGAAAAGGAACTTCCTTCTTAAGATACATTTGCTGAATCCCAGATGTGCAGAGCAGACTGTGGTAGTACATCATAAAGGTTGAATAAGCACAGAGATCAGTAGATACAGGATAAATGGTTGCTATAATCAGCCTAAAATGTACATTAAAACAAAAACAAAAACATACATACACATGCATATGCTCCAAGCTACTTTGCTAAGTTTTAAACAATCTGCATGTAAATAGCATGAACTCAGGACTTTTGGGAGTTTGACAGCTGCCACCTCTGCAATCCAGTTTCATTTCACAGAATCCTTCAAAACACAGAGTCTTATGCAAACTCTCAATAACTATTTAAATTTTTGTCACTTTTCACCTTAGGTGTGTGGTTCTCATGTCTGTCAGAGAGAAGCCGCTGCTGCTGAAGAACCCAGCAACTTTCTCAGTGATGGTTAAGTAGTGGATGTGATTATTAACCCAGGTCATAAAGCATGAGAGGAGCATTAATACAGCTCTGTATCCAGCCCAAAATGTATGGTGAGAAGTTGGCCTCGCCTGAAAGCCTCACTACTCCTTACATCTCACGTCTCCTAGAGGGATGTAGGCATTCTGCCAGAAAGGGCCTTCTGCAGGAGACTTTCTATGAGATTCACTGAGAATTCAAATTTCTTCTTCTTCTAACCATCATTTAATTAAAGTACCCACTCACATCAGAGTTAGCAGTTCTAGTAGAATCAATGCTGTCCTGTGTTTGTTAAATTAATGGATAAACTTTCACCAGTGATCCTTCTGTAGTGCTCTAAATCAAGGGAAGAATTTCAAAGATTTGAAGATGAAATCTGTTCTATTCCCTAGCATACAGATGTTTTCAACAGATCAGTAATTTCATGTCAGGCCAGAGAGTACTGGACTAAGATAGAGAACCAAATTTACATTCAGTGAAAATGATATTTTATTCTATACTTTTTCTTCTAAAAATTAATATACTTTAAATTTATCTTTTCCAGTGAATATTGTATTCTGTGCATTGATTTGCTACTTTTATTTCCATTATAAAAAGTCAGACCAATTTACTTCCTTTGACTAAAGGAGTGAACAATAGGATTATAGCAGAAGATGAAGGCTCATATTATGTCTGATTTAAGATTACTCCTAGTACATTTCTGCATACTAATTTCAATCAAAAATATTTCAATGGCAAATTTTGAAAAATTCTGAAAAGGGATTTTTGCAGTGAAGGCCTCTGGATTTTTTTCACCTAGGTCCCATAAATTTAATTGTAGTTGTAAGCACCAACCACCTACATTCTTTGTATGGTCACCAGAGAGAGACAGAAATCTCCCATGAACAAACTAATCCATCCAATTTATACCTGACATAGAGTGGAAAGAAATCAGGTATTAATTGTTGCTGATTGTTGTTTGATTTCACACAGCTGAAGCAAGGCAATATGCACCTTACCCTAGTGGTGTCAAAAACCCAAAAAACTCAACCAAACTGAACAAAGTTTCAGAGGAGACAATAAATAGACATTGATTTTCTTCTTAACATCCTGTTGACTTTATCATAACAATAACAGATGTCTGCAACATAATTTAAATATCCTGTTGTCTGTTCTCAAAATTTTTAGGAGTTTGTGAATGGTTTGGGTAGCTGAAATACAGCTGCTAGTTGTGCCAAGGGAAATGGGAGTGTCAGCTGGACTCTTGCAAAAGAAGAACACACAGTTCTGGGTGCTCACATCCTGCCTCCTCCAAGAGCAAGGTGTCTCTTTTCCAGAGAGAACACATTGTATCTGTGGAGCAAGGGAAAGCAAGCACAGATCCTCTCTTCAAATGTTCTCAGCATTGCCACAGTACCTTAGTCCACTGAATACAGAAATTATCTCTCAGTGATGAAATAGTTTTAACTGATGTTCATGTGGATATGCTCATTATTATTAAACACTTCAAAAGCAATCCTTCTGCTGCACTTCAGCACTGATTGCTGAATGGATCCTGCCTATCTTCCACTGAAAAAACCCTAAAAAATCCCATTTGTGTTTTGTTTATACTGACAACTTTTTTATTTTTTAGGCTGAGAGGTACTGGCTATTCATTTCTGGTGATAATGATTTAGAGTTATGAGAGCTGCAGTCAGTTACTTGGACTTGTTTGTGCTGGCACAATGACTTTGTTTTTCAAATTTGGTGTGTTCCATAGTGCATTTATACCTGCAACACCACACATGCTTTCCCTATAGTGGCTTTAACTAGCTAGAAGATACCCTACAGCAGGAATTTTGGCCACTAATAAAACCAAATCCAAGTTGCCTACAGAACAGCTGTCTAATTTGCCTTAAGCCTCTTAGCTGCAAAACTGTCATTCCAAAGGCAGTAACTAACTGTTTGTCTTTGAATTCAACTAGACATCTTAGCATCAGACCTCTGAGTCTGTATAGCCTTTAGAAAGAACTTGGTAACTTCACAGGGTGATTCATATGACATATCTTAAAGGAAATTAATTGCCCTCTGCAGGGAGTGCATTTTTTCCCATTTGTAATGAAGGAAAATTGGGATGACAAACCAGCCTTGGATGTCACTATTTTGGATTCCTGGCTTAGTAAATGTGTGTCTCGGCTTTATTTTTCACGTGTTTTAAATTGAAGTACTTTATTGTGTCACATAATGATTAATAACATTTCCTAAGTCTAATATGAAGAATGTGTTGCACTAATATTTTTAATCTGTTAAGGAATCTGGTACCTATGGCACAGAGATCACATATTTCAACTTGACGACATAGGCAGGTATTTGCACTAACTCCTAGTCTGCAACTGCTCTTATATTTTCTCATAAAAGGCATCATGCCTCCTACAGATCAATTGCAAAATAATACTTTGGTCTGTTTCCACTTACATAAAAATATTTTATTTATGATTGTTTAGCTTAGTGATATTAACTTTGAGCATATTTGTTTATGCACTGGGACCAGTTGTACCAAATACTGATGTGATTTGAGATGATTACATTTATTTTACTGCAGTGTCTTTATGTAGAGCTAAACTTCTACATAACTTTTAGTTAGTTTGGGTTTTTTTGTTTGTTTGTTTGTTTTTTGGTTTTCTTTCAGTTTAAAATTTTCTTTTTTCAAAATACTTAAACCAAGCAGACTGAACAGGGGTTTGAAAGTCTCTTCAGTGTGATTTTACCCACACAGGAGGGAAGCAGGGGATGCTCAGTGATCTGGGTTGCATTTCAGTTCTTGGCCACTAGTCAATCCTCAGAGCTGCACTGACTGACTGAACTAGCTTGACTGCACAAGCTGGGTTTTATAAGGATGGGTTAGAATCAAAGAAGGATTTCTCATTCATCCCCACTGTGCTTCCTGTGCGCTCACTTCCTAGAAACTACCCTCCTATTGCTACTGCTTGTGCTGGCTTTGAGTCAAGTGGGGACTTTTTTCCATCTGAAGAATTCCTTTGGATAAATGCAGACAGGATTTGGCTTTACAGGTTTTACAATTAAAAAGATTCTCCAGTGCATAGGATCTGGATGTATGTCATCTATCTGTTCTGTCATTTTATTTTGTAAAAGTAACGTTGCTCTCATAGCAGGGTATTTCCTTGCTTAGCACCTTTAGTGAGGGGTTTTACCAATGTCTCCTTAATTGATGTGATCCTGTACATTCAGCCACATCCCTTATTAACTTTGGATTTCTCACTCACTTGCTCAGTACATTAAGTGCAGAAGTTGTAGGTGAGCTCTAGTTGAGACTGAAGAGGATTTCATTTTGCTTTAATGGCACCAAGGTCTGTGGGAAAGAGGCAATCAGCTGTCCCTGAGGAGAGGCTGGGCCAGCAGTACCTGTGTGGGGATTTGTAGGTCTGTGTGATGATGTACGTCCAAGACACTCATTTCCTGTTTAGTCCTCAGAGCCTTTGAAGTTCTTCAGGGCATTGCTACTAACACCCAAGAAGCAAATAATTTAGGATAAAGTATCTTGCACTACCCAAACTCCACATGTCAGGGTCCTTATTTTCAGAAAGACTCATTGCTGATTAGTGAGTCTTCTCAGGGATAATCTACAACTTGGCTTCTGTTAAAACCAAGGTTTGCTGAATGTGGGCAAGATAGCAAGGGCAAGAGTGGGGCTTTGAGGAGGATAGAAATAAGTTGATATATCAAAACAGAAGTGGACAAAACAGTCAGTGTTGTCATTTCAGAGCAATCAAGGAAATAAAGGACAATGAATGCCATGACTTGAGAGACATTAACACACTCAAGTAGGTCAGCTCATGCCCATCTTCCTATGATACTTCCAGTTACAGTTAGATAATAGGTATCTTTAAGGGCTTGATTTTCTTTTGGAAACATAATGGATTGGTTCACGTGTACTGGGGCAACGTGACACTTTAGTTATCTTACTCTATTAGTGCTTTCTTGCCAAATTTCTTACTCACTGTTACTTTAACACTCTTTACTTAAACCCATTCCTGAAAAAAAAGCCTACAATAAAAATTACCGAAGTCAATACACCACTCATGATAGCAAAGCTTTATGGCCAGCACATGATGGAATTAATTTTAAGAAATAAGATGTTTCCTTCTAATTTAACCTTAATTCAAGAAGGTATTCAAGCATAAGGAAGTTCTGATGTTCTACTGAAAGCAGCTTCAGAAGGTGCTTCCTGTTAAGCATTGACTTCATTCTTCTTCTCAGTAGGAGCCATTTTCATATTTTCCTTAATCCGGGTTTAAGGAGTATAATTTGAAAATTCAGGTGAACATTTTATATATGACATCAATAATACACAAATTAACATCTCTTTAGCAATTTCTCAGGTGCTAGAAATATATTGAAGATATTTGTGCTTTGCATGTTTGCATTCTCACTTGGAAGTATGACTTTGGTTCAGATGGTCAACTCATTGTTCAAAATTTATCCCATTCCTTTATCATAACTGTGAGAAAACTCCTTTTATGACATACTTTTGTTGTATAAGAAACTGTCTTTTAAGAAGGCCATTTTGTAGCCAAAGATGACATGTTCAAAAACTCTTTCAGCCACTTTTGCATATCATAAAAGTCCCAAAATCCTCAAAGTTTGTTCTTTTTCATTTATTTGTGCATTTGTTTATCGGACATTACAACTATATGTGCTCTTTGGTTTTAGGGAACTATTAAGATCACAAGTGAATTTAAGATGGTGATAATTGTCATGTTAATTTGAAATTACACCACTCATGTGAAATTTTACAAAATAAAAAAAAAATCTGCCTTCTCATCAATCTTACATATGTAAAGATGATGTAATTTTAGAAAATTTGTCCCTTTAGTTTCAAGAGAATTATAGTGCTCTGGCAGCTTCTTGTTTCTACTCAATAATTTAGCAGTTTATGAAAAATATATTGTGTTTACTTTTCCACTCTGATGCAGTCAATGCAATTACGAGTTGTGGAGAATCTAATCCAAAATCTATTCATTGTTGAGTGTTTTACAAAAATATTTAGTCCTGAAACATTCATCTGTTTGCAATTATTGCCATGGTTGTAGCCAGCATCTGTTCTGTATAATATAAAATTTTCTCCATTCTCTGTCTAAATACCTTTTTCTGTTGCAGTTTACAGACTCATATATATGGAATATTCATGAAGGGAAGCACTGAATCTTTGTTTTAAATATAACTGCTATAATTGACAAGGTCTAAAATCTCACTGCGTCTGATTAAATTAATTCCTGCATCTTTCTGTTGCTGGGAAATTGACTTTAGGAATAAAAATCAAGTAGGGGATGACATGTACAGTTTTTTAACCAAACTTCTTTTTTTAATAGTTTGTAAAACATTCAGGAGCCATTCTGAACAGGGTTTTATAGAATTGCCAAAAACTGATTTCTATTTCAAGGTTATAGCACATCAAATGAAAAAAAAATCAGCCTTGGATGTCTCTACTATAAGCAGAACTCTAGTATACTATTACATATTCAGTATGTTCAAGCTGTTATTAATACTTCCAGTAAATCCCATACATTTCACTGAACATAAGGTAACATGGGCTTAACATTTTATCTACTTATGTCAACTGTGAAACCAGATTTTGTATCATGATAGAATGATTTCCAGTTTATTGAATTTTGTGCCAAAATATTCACATTTATAGATCCTTACAGTGTTGTCTGTATATGCATATACACACACATAAGAGAAGAACACATGTATATTTACATGTAGAGAGAAATATTTATGTGCACTGTGTAACAGACACATGAAAAGTGAGTATTTGCTCTGGCCAGTGAAAGAGAAGAGCTGCCCAGAGTTCAGGAATACAACCTATTAAAGTGCCTATCCTGTGTGAGCACACACACAGCTATATCAGTATCTCGTTGCCTGGGAGTATTTATCTCTCTGCACTTGTTCATAAGACTTAAAAACTGTGAGTCCAGCTCTTGGCCAAGTATGGCTTCTTTGCCACCCCAAACAGAGAAAAGCTGTGAACTTAATGGCAACCTACCAGGACTTGGAAAATATAGAGACTGTTACTTTTCTCGTGAATTTAGAGACTCCCAGCAAGTGGAAGCTTCTTAAAAGCCAGCAATTTCTGTCTGTGGATTTGACAGCTCTGACACTGTGCAAACTTAGACACAGCTCCTATAAAGGAATTTTTTTCTCAAGTCTAGTAGCAAATACAGCTTGACTAGGATTAATCTATTATCTTTCACTTTGTTTATTATCCAGGAGGAATTTTTTTGGTAGACTTTTATGTAGAAGTTATAAGTCATTCAGTTAAAAGCACAGCACTCTATTAATCGGATTAATGTAAATTTAACAATAACATTTTTAACTGGTTCTTAGGTGAACTGCACATGGCAGCTGTCAGGGACAGCATCTGAAAGAAGGCAGAATGCTCTTGTGCTACACAGTTCCAAAACCTCCACAGAAACCTGCTTTTGAGTGTAAAGACCAAAGTGTACATAATATAAAAAGAAAATGTAGCTCAGAGAAGCTGTGTGTGCTCCATCCCTGGAAGTGTTCAGGTTGGATGCGGCTTTGAGCAACCTGATCTAGTGAGTGTCATCCTCTGTGCATGGCAGAGAGGCTGGAACTAGATAATCTTTGATATTCCTTCCAACCCAAACCTTTTTATGATTCTGTAATGTGCTGCCTCAGGATCCTTCCTGCTGGATGTTTCACAAGAAGTCATTGCAATGGCACAAGGCTGTTTTGTGATCTCCTTCATCTGAGTGTAAGAACTGTTGTGAGAATAGAGCAAGAGGGTACCATCACAGTGAAAAAAAGGGGTTTTGGAGTAAGCAGAGCATATCATCTAAGCCAATGTAGAAAAAATCATCCTGGCCTGACAGTTTCAGTTGCCCTGGGACATGCAGGTGCATGTTATGGTTATGGTCCTTGTTGATTGATTCAGAAGAACAGTAATTTGAAGTCCCTTATAAAACTCCTTTTTTGGTAAAAACAGGCAACATATAACATAGATTTTCTTTTAGACCTCTTGATCATCTCGGCACTCGCCTGTCTATAAAACACTGAGTAAGTTGCCCACTTGTTGTGCCTGGTCCTATGAAGTAGCTGCACAGGCTTGTTGAGGGTAAAAGAACTGGAGGGATCAAAGCCAGACAATCTGTTTGACTTCTCTAGGTAACCATGTTTGAGTTAGTCACAAACTGGTCCATAGAAATTATTTTTCAGTTCTTGATCTCATACATTTAAAAGAATATTTTAAAGTTTTCAGAATTTTCAAAAAAGTTAAATTTCTCCTGAGTCATTGATTATTACTATCTGCCATCTGCAGATAATTTATCCAGTTCCTTTCAGTGCTAGCTGGTAACCTATGCAGTGGAAGTGGTAAATTCCTTGATCAAACAAGGATAAGTGCTAAGTGCTACCAAGACAAAATTAATGAAATTCAAGGATTTGACTTGCGCTGCCAGCTAAGAAATGAAGATGGCCAAAATCTGAACACAAAATAGATTTGCCAGCTTAAGTGAAGCCAGTAGCAGCTGTTCTGAAGAACAGATGAAATCTACACTCATGTTTGCTGAGGTCAATAAAGCAGCTCATTTTTTCATTGCTTGGGTGTTAGATTTTCACAGACATGTTTTCACAGTTCTTTCCTTTAACAGCCTAGTGCTTATCTCCTTTTTGTTTTATAATCATATATTCAATTTTAATAACCAAAACTATTTTATGTGCTGTACAAAACCTCCAAAACTATACAAGGTCTCTCCTAGCTTTGGATGATAGACAAACCTGAAGGTATTGGGGCTCCTTCTCCAGATGTCTAAGCCTTGAATACCAATACAAATAAATTGAATAGTCCTCTTCAGGTAAATAACTTTATTCAAGTATACAAGAGTCTGTAACAATCTCTGAAAATCCTTTTTTAAGCAAAAGATTATAATTCATCATATTTTATTATCTCTGGACTGATGAAAATGGATCTGTTCCTAACCAGAGGGCAGAAGTTTCAAAAATTGTAGCAACTGAAACCCTCATCTTTCCCATTTTCCTCTGCTGCCTTCAGTAGTTGTCAGAAACGTGACTGCAATTTTGCTATAATGCTAAAACCAAGGAGAGGTCATATCCAAAATTATTTCAAGTTTTATTTAAAAAAATATTTTTAAAAGGAAAGAAGTTGCTACAGGATTAAAGATATAAACTGGGTTAGACATGCAGATTAACACCTGTTTGAAAGAAGGTTTAACAGCTGTTTAATTCCAAAAGATTAAGAAACTGTTCAAGTAAAACACACAGACTAGGAGGAAACACACAGGGGAATGCACAAATACTGGAAAGATTTCCAAGAGGTTTTAGGAGTAGATAAAACCATGGTTTGCTGAAAAGGAAAGGAATCACTACAAATAGAAGATTTAAGATAGAATAGTACAGTAAAGCTACATCACAGTGATTCAAAAAGGTACAAAAATCACTTTCTCTGTAATTTCCTAGTGCCAATTAGTGGAAGAGATGCTAGTAATTTCAGAAACAGTAGTTTTTAGTCTATACAATAAATAGAGCTATCTGTAGTGTGGCAGTACTGTTGTACTTACACACGTTAACTTTTCATTCCATTCTGACCTATAGTACCTGGCACATTTAAACAGCAATCCTATAGTAATTATAGTAATTATTTTTTTATCATTTCCTTAACCCCAGCCTACCTGTCTGGGTCAGAGTTTGCTTTGCCACTGACCTCAGCTGTGATATTACTCAAACTACTGATCAGTTGCAATGCCTTTGATATTGTAGCAACAGTCAAGATTGAGAGACCCTGTGAGGGGTGGGACCAACTGGCTTGCTGGGGTGTTGGCAGTAGAGGATGGAACATTTTACCAGATACCATTTTGGAGACTTCACATGAAAGAAATCAAAGGGGACATGAGAATGTGCTTAAAATTTCCTGGGTAAGCTCAGAGAAAACAAAATATGATAATACCACTGGAGCCTTAAATAATGCTATCTGAGTGACACCAAAAGTCAGCTATGTAGTATTGTGGATGTAATTGCTGAACTGTAGCAGTCCTGCCAGCTTTTGAGAATCAAATGAATCATGTATTTGGGTGGTATAAGAATCTTAAGCGTATTTAATTTTCTCTAACTGTTGAATAAGGAGCAACACAGACCAAGAGCTACACGGTGTCTTGGCAGTCAAGTAGGAGAGACTCCAAACAAAGAAAGAGTTGGAACAGATCCCTGAAAATGAATACACTGTACTGGAACAGATAGATGAAGCTAGGCAATGAAAACAATCCTTTTTTTTTTTTTTTTTCCAAATAAAAACATTTGAAAGTGAAAGACTACCATTTGAAGTGTTAAGTGATCTTGATAATTTGTGTATTTTTCTGTTTAAAAATTGTATTGGTACTTCCTATAGAAAAAAATAAAAGTGTTGATTTCCTGAGTATCAGATATGTAAATCTCATTGCTTGTGCGAAGTAACACAAAGAACTTGTAAACTGCAGTGCATTACAGTCTGGAGGATAATAACTTAAATGAAGAAAATAAGCTGCATTGATCTTATTGGAAATTTTTCAACTGATTTCAATACAGTCACTGTCTTATTGCCTGCATCTAGATTTTTTTTTAAGCCTACTAGCACATGTTTAACAGTGGCAAAAAAAGTATATCTATAGACAGGAGTACAGTAACAGAGTCCCTTCACTTGCTGTAGTACTTGGCAGAGTCTTTCTTTGCCAGATACAGTTTTTCTGTGTTTTGCAATCCTCTGGGGGTTTCTGTTTCATCAAGTCATCCAATCTTCTATGTAGCCCACAGAAAATTTGAGCATCTTCACAATCCTTCAGCTATGAATTCCTCAAGTAATTGCTTGAAGTCTAATCAGCTCTTTCTTTTTCTTGAACCTCTCTTACTGCCTGCCTGCCTGATTGCCTCTGGATGTCATACCTGAATAGCCAATGAAGAGTTAATCCATATCTGTCCTTTTCTTGACACCCATAATTACACAGACCTGCGTTACACCTTCCATCTGTTCTCCTTTCACAGAGTGAAGATTTGTACCTTATTTACTTTTTCTGCTTCTGGAAAGTCTTCTGGAGATTTAATAATTCTTCTGCTCTTGTGTGAAGGTTTTCCAGTACTACTGGCTTCATTTTTTGAGACAAGGAGCCTAGAAATGCATGTTCAATCCTGCATGCCACTCTGGAACTACAGACACATACACATTTGCATTAGTATAAGTGAAGCAAATTCTGTTTGACAGGAAATGGGCATGCTAATTAGAGAAAAGTCTTCTCCCCTTTTGGGTGGCTCCAAATTGTTTGCCTCGTCCCTTTTTATGAAAGAATTACAGAGTACTTCTTTTCTTCTCCTGAAGCCAACTTGGCAGAGGTAGCTGAGGCATGGAACTGGTCATAACTCATTTACGCATAGATAAGAAAGGAAGATGTATAAAATGCCTTGTGTTTTGTTTATGTCAGTCTATTTCAGTGCTGGGAGCATAACTTTTATTCTGCTAATTGAAATAAAGATCAAACAGTCCTGCAAAACCTGAATCATTATCTTGTAGCAATGCTTGCTAATGGTAGTAATCAGTCCTTTAGTTCCTGCACATGTGTTAAAACTCTGCTTATTATTCACTGAAGCATATGGATCTAATGGAAATTGTTGAAAAACTTTTATTATTCACTTGAATTTTCACAGTCTCTGCCCAGCTGAACTTGTTGTTCTGAGTTTGTTAAAAATGTAACTCAGGCTGTGGAACTGTAGAATTTAAGAGAATAGGAATTTACTGAGTCATATAATACTGAAAAAAGAGTTGGGAGACTACTCACTGAGCCATATAGAACCCACTGTTCTTTTCTGCCTTTTGCACTCTAATTACACATATCACAAAGTAAAAAGTCTTTTTCTCAGACTTTATAATTTAAGTGTATGTGTTTCTCATCAAGACATCCAAAGAAAATAAATCAGAGATTCTTTAGCAAAAGGTTAACTGTTCAGCTGTTTTTCTGGTTTGTCTGTTGGGAAAAGGAGTCATCATTTAATGTAATTTCTCTCACATCTACCTGAAAAATTTACAATTTATATTATGGGACTGTTGAGATGCATTTATGATCAAGTTCCCCTCGGCTGACAGTGACAGAAACATAACCCAGCCATGGGCTCGAACACTTCTGATTTTCACCAGAGTAATGTTTGAAAGCTCCACACATGCCAAAGGGTGATGTCATTTCCTTAGCACTGAAAGGTGTTATCTTTGTTATTGTATATAAGCAGACAAAGTAGAGGGAAGCTTGAGTAGGCAGAAAGCCCATGGTCAATACATTTCCAAACTTTGAGGAACTATTAAACTTGAAGGTGTTTCACTGTATTATAATGGATTTTTAATTACAAGTGATACAAAAATAATTTGATTCTGTCTTGCTTCCCTGTGACAGAGCATTAGAGATTATAATCTGGTAGTTCAGAAATGCCACAAAGTCTGTATCTTGTGTCACCGTATAATCTGAATACACCAACACTTTGTGTTTTTAATTTTATCATGTTACTGGGTTCTTTGCTCAGCAACTGCACTGCAAAGCTTGTTCTACTCTTGATATCTTCTGATATGGGCTTGAAATATTCACTTGATTCCAGCAGTGCCCAGCATTTGATCTTACTGACATAGATCACATCCTTTGATAACTTTGCAAACCCTTGGGATGTCACACGTGTGAATTACTCTTTCAAAAAGAAAAAGACTCAGCCTGCATCGGTTCATTTGGGTCCTTACCCAGGCTGAAGTCCTTCATGTGCTACCCCAGCAGGGGTCCCTTCCATGGAGCGCAGTCCTACAGGAAAAGGCTGCTCCCGTGTGGGTCCCTCACAGGGTCACAACTCCTGCCAGGAAACCTGCTCCAATGTGGGCTCCCCTTCTCAGGGGACCACAGATCCTGCCAGGAGCCTGCTCCAGTGTGGGCTTCCCCGAGGGTCACAGCCCCTTTTGGGCACATTCACCTGCCCCAGTGTGGGTCTGTTCTGCTGCAGGTGGGACCCTTGCACCCTGATGGACCTCCCAGGACTGTGCAGCACAGCTGCTTCACCATAGTCTGCACCATGGCTGCAGGGGCATCTCTGATCCAGCTCCTGGAGCACCTCCTCCCCTTCCTCCCCACTGACCTTAGTGTCTGCAGGGCTGTGCCTCTCACTCCTCTGTCCAGCTACTGTGGTGCAGCCATCTCCCCTTCCTAAATATATTCTTACAGAGATATTACCACTGTCACTGATGGACTTGGGCTTGGCCAGCAGTGGGCCTGTCCTGGAAATGGCTGTCACTGCCTCTCTTGGGCATGAGGGAAGCTTCTGGCAGCTTCTCACAGAAGCAACCCCAGTGGTTTCCCCCGGCCTCCATGAAAATCTTGTCATGCAAACCCACTACAGCCCAAGGCTTAGCTCCCCTAAACTCATTATGCTAGTCCAAAACCAGCATTCTTTACATTGCATCTTAATGTCTCTCCGATTAAAAGGTCTCAGTTCTGATTAACCAGTTTCTTCCTTTTCTTCTTGATGTCACTGTACTTACCTCCAATGGTCCAAAGCAGATGATGTTTGCCCTGAAGAATCCCATTTTCTAATGGCATAGTTATTATTAATAAAAGCACATTATAACAGAGGAATCAGTCAGTGATTAGTTACATCTTATCTAGTTTTATGAACATGAATAAATAGGCATCCAAAATTTTGGTATTCATTGGTTTAAAATTAAAAGTAAGCATTTTTTCATTTTAAGGCTACTTGGGATGAGAAAGTATTTACACATATATTTTGGATTATCAATAGAAATGATTAGCTGTTGCATTAGAATCAAGAGTGAGTCATATAGAAACAGGGGAAGAGAGAATTCCTATCAACCAGACTAAATAGACCTCTCTGCTTCATGAGTACTGCTAGAAGCATATCTAATGAAGGAACAAAGCACATAAGCAGACATTGGAGATATATTCCCAAGCAAGGCATCTAGATCTTGCTATTGCCTAGTATGGTCTGTTTATACTCATCATAAATGTTAATGCTATGACTGCAAGAGAAGAGAGAAGAAGAGTGCAGGAAAACCAGCAGGAGTCATAACAGTGGCAGAACATGGAATAAGTAATTCTTCCTGAAATGGACTGTTTATGTTCCTGGAGATGAGCCTGTATCTCATCCTCATTATCAGACTATGCATTTGCAAGGTGTAAATAATAACTACTGCTTTGGAAATTATCATACTTTTTATAAAGGGATATAAAAACTGCAGATGAATATGGTTGGACTGCACATTTCATGTGGCTGGCAGCAACAAGAGAAAATACCAAAAGGAAGAGTCATAACCCATGCTGAGTTAATGGTGGGAGTCAGTGATCTCATCTTCCATGAGTCTGTAATTTGGATTTTTTGTAGTTCTTTTGGTATGTGGTCAGAAAAGTTAAGAACTGAAAGACCATATATATAAAAAATACTGTCAGGAGTTACTTCCAAAACAGAGACTGTAGCAGACTTACAGCAGTGAACTGTATAATAAGAGCTGTAGCATGTGGGTGGTGCTACTTCTGCCATTTATAGGCAACAAATACTATTCACTTTTGCTTAAGAAAGAATACTTAAAATTAAAAAATAGTTTTCATAGTGTAATCAAGAAGCCAACTTTTAGAAATTGTACTACATTACTTGTTGTTATAGCTAAAGAATCTAACATTAAACAGTTACTTTTTATGGACAAAATTTCTAGATCTTTTAGCCCAAGGCATATTTAAATATGCAGGAAAAAGATTGCTTGCAATGAGAAAAAGTTTAAAAATTTACACAGCTTTATTTGAAAATAATCACATCTGCGCTCTTCACACAGGTGACATTAAGTACCAGAACATACCTCCTAATTTTTCCTAAAAAAGTAAAAGGAATTTTTTTAATTGAAATTCTTTTCCTAAGGGAAGTGCTGGCTTGTGAAATTGATACCGTCCAAGTAGTCTGAGAGAAGACATTAATTTTGCGTAAAGCTTCATTTTATTAACAATTATTACAGAAGGCCAGCATTTTTCTTGCATAGAGTTACCTCCCAATGTCTGTTTATCTCTGAGTGTTTTTGCCTAATATTCAAAATTGTTTCAAACAATTTCATAAGAGCATCTGGTCTGTAATTTTCAAAATCTCTGTGTGTTCTTTTTTTAATTCATATAATGATAGAATCACAGAATGGTTTGGGCTGGAAGGAACCTTAAAGATCACCTAGTTCCAACCCCACTGCCATAGGGCAGGACACCTTCCATTAGACTGGGTGGATCTATGCCTGGCCTTTAAGACATCCAGGGGTGTGGCATCCACAGCTTCTCTGAGCAGCCTGTTCCCGTGCCTCACAACTTCATAGTGAAGAATTTCTTCCAAATATCCAATCTAAACCCACCTTCCTGCAATTTAAAACCATTACTTCTTTTCCTGTGGCTATCTGCCCATGTAAAAACTCACTCCCCAACTCCCTTTAAGTACTGGAAGGCTGCAAGGAGGTCAACCCTAAGCCTCCTCAAGGCTGAACAACTCCATCTC
The DNA here is from genome assembly GCA_013397375.1 of Toxostoma redivivum. Taxonomy (NCBI): domain Eukaryota; kingdom Metazoa; phylum Chordata; class Aves; order Passeriformes; family Mimidae; genus Toxostoma; species Toxostoma redivivum. The sequence goes on along the minus strand of VXBI01013417.1, from coordinate 230,086 downwards.
TCTCAGCCTGTCTTCATAGAAGAGAGCTCCACCCCTCTGAGCATCTTGATAGCCCTGCTCCAGACCTGCTCTAGCAGATCCATACCTTTCCTGTGCCAGACCCCCAGAGTTGGATGCAGCACTCAGGGTGGGGTTTCAGGAGCGTAGAGTCAAGGGGCAGAACCAGCTCTCTCATCCTTCTGGTCATGCCTCTTTTGATAAAGTCCAGGATTATCCCAAAATAGTGAGGCATATGTAAATACCACACAATATATGCCGTGTTTCAAAGCAGAATACTGCCTTATGAAGTAGCCACAGTGGGTGGTCTCATATGATCACAAACATTCATAGTTGAATAGAAGCTTCAAAGTCCAATAAATAACAGTAGACATGATTTGTAGACCTCATCTTTTTTTTTTTTTTTTGTGTTGTTTTGTATTTTGGTTTGGTTTGGGGTTTTTTGTTTGATTTTGGCTTGTTTTGTTTTTTTTTAACAGCGCCTGTATTTTTGATTCAGATCAATATGTCTGTGTGCATTTTGGATGTATATATGTGTAGGTCCAATGCTAAAAGCTTTCTAATTTGTGAATTTTGACTTCCATTTGAATTTTGAATCAGGTCAGCCTGCATCTTCTTCATAAAGTTCAGCAAGGGCAGTACTGGCATAATTTCCATCAGCTGGAATGAGAGTAAGAGCTCTTCTGTATGCAGCTCTTGTCCCAGGTAAAATCAGTTTCACAATCCTAATTCTGAGTCACTGGGCAACGTGACTCACGCAGTATCACCCGATGGTACCTTGAGTTCCAGCCCGATGCTTTGCTCACCAGGTAACTGAACAGAAGTACATCTATTCTGAAATCTTTTGTTCCCCTTCCTAAGAGTCTCCTAAGCATGTTATGTAAGCATGTTCTCACCAGCACAAGAACATCTGTGGCTATATATGAATGTATATATAGTTCTGTGATGTGGAGCTGCTTGCAGTTCTCTTACACAGTTTTGCAATATCTGTGGCTTTTTTGGCCCTTTCAATGGAGGTGAACGGGGTATGAGCAATTCTTCTGGAAATAAAACATATTTTTCATTCCTAAACAGGTGCTTGGGAGTTAGTTTATGAACGGAGTGATCTCAGAGGTCAGTTTCCTTTTAATAGTTCAGGATGAATGTCTTAAGGAGGAAGGAAAAAATAAGATGCTGTAATGTGATCTGTAAGTTCAACAATTCCATAATTTTTTTTAAGAAAGGCCAAAGTTAGATTCACTGGCTATGTATTTATTTCCTTTTAATTGCCCTCACTGCTTGCATTTCAGATGAAACTGGCTTTTATTTATATTAGAAGTTGCTTTTATATGATGGCTTATGAAAATAAGAAATCTCCACATGCACAGGAAGAAATTCTCCTCTGAATACTTTATATCACTTAGCATTCAAGGATCTAAAAATGTGGCACATTTCTTGAAATCTTACATATAATTTTGTACCTAAATTCTGGAATGCATTATTCAGTCTGAGATCCTTGTGTAGGGCAGAGTGTGATGTAGAAGTGAAACAGAAAGTTTGTAAGTAGATGTAGGCAACAAAATGACCTGAAATAATGGTCTCCTTAGAGGTTTGCCTCATGTAAAATGGTACAACTCCAGGAAAGATGATAAGCCTTTCATGAGCCAAATACATTCAATCTTTTATATGCCCTGTGCATTCACAACATCACTTAGAATGCTGTGTAGGGAAGTCTTCAGAGTACTCTTAAACCCCATTAAAACTCACTGAGATTTAAGTAAGTGCTGGAGTGCTTGCTGAATCAAGGATAATCTTCTAGCTCTTTCTACAGGAACTTTTGTGAAAATACATTTGCTATTTATAGTCAAACTGATGTCCCTCCTCTAAATTTAATTAATCACAGGTGCCATTTTAGACAAAGAAATCACTGGCCCTACTCATGGCAGCCATGTGCGAGAAAATGAAGAGATGGCAGAAAAGAGCAAAGTAAGAGTGTATGTTTTCTGCAGAGTCCCCAGCAATGCTTCAGTTCCACTGTCCCTTGGCATTTCTCCCCCAAGTCTCATACACTGCCCCACAAGATTGCACTGAGGTAACTCGCTCAGGCCAAAGATCTCCTGCTTGTGTGTGAATCTCAGAAAGGCAGCTGCTATCTGTGTGCCATCCTGACCTCAAGAATACAGGCAGTAGAAGGCTCTGGCTCTTTGTGCCATGCTCCTGTTCAAAACCTGTCCTTCACTTTGTCATACATAGTTTAGATAAAATAGGAAACATGGGAACACTCAGGCAAACATTAGGCTTACTGGCCTGAAAAAGGACATAGGTTTTTTTCCTTTTTGGGAGAACTGAAGGAAGGAATGTTTCCCTGCTGGGAGGGGATTTCTTTTGTTACTTTCTCCAGTCAGTGTTCTTAGCAGCTGAGGAAATCATGCTTGGTAGGACAGTCTCCTAGGGTGCCACTTGGCTTTTATGGGTGAAATTCTAGTTAGGGTAGGATCAAATGCTGTTGGCATAGCAGCATAATTACTTGTGAGGAGCCCTAGGGAGGTCCACAGTTGGAGAGCTTTTCATGACTTGTTCAGTCTTTCACTGGTTCCCTGCATCGTGATCCAGCTATCTAAAACCCAGCTCCTTCACTACAGATCATTGGCAGAATTTGTCTCTGGACAGTGCTGTGGCCATTTTGCTAAATTGTCGTGGGTGCTGTGGTCATGGAAACTTGAAGAGATGCGAGCCTGACTGAGTATGATGAGCAAAAGCTTTTACCATCTGAGTTGGTAGTCTTCCAAGTTCCTTTATTAGGAAAAAGCATATATGCTGGTGCATCATGCTTGGTGTTCCACACTGACATTGTCTCCCAAGCACATCTGCTCTTCTCTGCAGCACACAAAGCCATGAGAACCATTTTCCCCTGTCCACCACAGTCCACCACTGTGTCCCCTCCGAGCCAGCCGGGGATGGCTCCCAAGTCCATTCTGACACGTCAGCACAGACATAATGAAAGTTCATAAAATTGTATTCCATCTAAAATCCCAGAGAGGTGGTTATTTATTCTAAGCACAGGTCTTAAATATACAATTTTAAATTCTTCCAAAACTGGTAAGTCTGGAGAATTCTGCTTTTATGTTCTCTTTCTGAAGCTGCTTCAGCAGTCTGGACTACATTACCTTGTTTAGTGATAGCTGTAGAATTGCTGCCTCTTGCAAGATGATGATGTGTTCGACAAATTTCATCTAGTGTGGCTGGTGCAGTCTTGTAATAAAATATAATTTGGTCTTTACAATTGGAGAAACAGATCTTCTCAGGTAATAGTTACTTTCCTTTGCTGTTGCTGCTACGACTAAATTGTTTTTCCTGTCACTGCATGCCCAAGGGTGTCTGTAGATTTTAAATGCAAGCAAATACAGCAAAATAGCTTCATCAATATCTTGTAGGCTTCGAGTGTGAAGGGAGCAAAAAGGGGTGTGATTCCTTGTGGAGATGTGATTTGTGAGATTCCACAGGGGTGATCGAGGAAGAGAAGGACATGGCCCCTTTCATGGTGTAACAAGAAGCATGGGGTCTCAGTGCTGTTGATGGGCAGCTCTGTGACTCTTGGCAGATTTTCCTATCCTCCCCTTCTCCACATAGAAAATCCATGAGGGACTCTTTATCTGAATGGCAGCCAACACTTTCCGTCAAATAGAAACTAATCTTCCCTTTCACATTTTCACTAAGACAGCAGAGACAGGACTTCAGTCCCACTCCCTGAACTATCAGCTGCCTTGGTGCCACTGTGCAAGTCAATAAAAATTCAGCCTCAGACTTCATCTGTAAAAGAGAGATAATCTCTTGTTCATGGAACAATTTCGGGTGAGGTTTGCTGTCAGCACTATGCCTCTCTGGGGAGGGTGTGATATCCCACTGGCACTGCTGTAGCAGACACACAGTGCCATACACTTGAAGACAGACCTGAAATTAGGCACTTTTGTTGTTTCTATTTACAGCTATTTTTTAAGACTTCTCACAGGCACTGTGAAGTCCAGAATTGTGCTTGCTAGAAAACAAAGTACTATAATTCTTTCATTATTTATCATGTTTTCATGAGTAGTAACAGCAGACTGTAGAACCTCCCTGAATGTATATCTTGCAATGACTATACTTTAAGTCATCACTGTCACATTACTTCAGTGTGTATATGAGTGTCACTGCCATGTATCACAAATAGGAAAGTAATTTCCTGTCAATCAAAAGAATAGGAATTAAATTAAAATGAATGCTACAGGTTTTCCCTTTCAAGCATCTAGCTTGTGTTTCTTCTAATGTCACTTATTAGAGCAAAGTGTTCCAATAAGTGTATCATATGATTAAAAATATTAGAATCTTTGAGCTGCAATATTGGAGTAGATTAGGAAAAATAAGGAAAATGTAGCAAGTTTTATTCAATATTTCTTGATTTGCTCTTCTCTCTTCTCTGTGATTAATCCTCAATATGTTATTCCTAATTAACTTTTACAGTTAGATAATGTTTAACTGTTACATTCTTCACAATAACTGTGAGAGAAAACTTCTGTCTTTTGCTGACATGTTCTCTGTTGAAAAGACTTTTTAATTTACTGACACTGTTTATTATTCCTGCTTTCATTTAGCTGATTTGCAATTCACCTCATTCTGCAGCCTCATCTATCCTTCAGGCAATGAAAACCAAAGCACTGAGGTAAATTTTTACCAAGCAAACCAAAGCCACACCACCAAACAAGAAGTAATCTTCCCACCCAGCTGTCAGAAAAAAACTCTGTGAAAATGTTGCTCTCAGTCCAATATGATTGCCAATTTGTAGTGCATTCCTGCTGGTGGGGAATGTTTAGAGGCATTTGCACAATGCCCTTAATAACATAGTTTAATGTTTGGTCTGCTCTGTAGTGTTCAATAGTTGGACTAGCTGATTGTTGTAGACCCCTTTCAACTGAAATACTTCTATTCTATTCTATTCTCTTCTATTCTATTCTATTCTCTTCTATTCTATTCTATTCTCTTCTATTCTATTCTATTCTATTCCTATATTCCTGTCCCAGTGGTTGTGTCTCTTTGCCCAAAAGTAAAGATAAAATAAATAATGCATAAATCTTATGGATGTCTTACCTCAGTACAAGCGTGAATACAGCTGAAGCAAATTTTTTTACCCACCTCTGTAGACAAGAAACCAAGGAAGATCAAAGCCTGTTTTGTATCGTAGAGGTCAAGATACCCAGGGAGGACAAATCATGCAATTCCTCTGTATAGATCTCTTCTGTAAGCAGAAATGCAGAAATGCAGACACAAGCCATGTCTGGCCAAACGTGGGCAGTGCGGTCCTCAGTTCTGTTTTTGTTTCTGTGCATGGAGCCCAGGACTCAAGAGGAGATTGCAAATAGTTTCCCTCCAGCCTCTCAGCATATACGAGTGGGACATGTGACAGTCCAGCACTGGCTAAATTCTCTCAAAGCATGAGGGCATCCTCTGACCTCAATGGGTTGGAGGTTCTCACTTCCCATAAGAGGGTGCAGAATCACCTGTGGAAGCGTTTTGCAGTGAGCAGCACAGGATGGTTGGCAGATGTTCACTGGCAGCAAGGGTGGTGGCAGACCTGCACGTTTAGGGCATTAAAAGAATCAGTAAACTCCTAAATAAGGTCTGAACCAACATTTCTTGTGCTATGGAGATAATTTAGTGATGCTGCTGTGGTGTGTTTGCAGTGCATCTGTATTCTTGCTAATTCTGTCCTCTGTGTGAGGGTCTTTATATGAGCAAAACAGCCCCTAAGGAAATGGATCAGCGTTGCATGGTTTGGCTCTTGGTTTACTTCAGGCAGTTAAAACATGGGCATGTGGGACTTTTAAAAAATATTTCTGGTTCCATTAAGGTGTAATGAACTTTTCCTGAGGGTGCTTTATGCAGATCACCTGCATCTTTTATAGCTGCCATTTGCATATTTCATATAAAGAACCCTGAATCTCTATGTGGCATTTCTGTGACTTTATTGAAAAAAGTATTAAGTTATTACTTGCAAGAGCTAGTATGGAAATATATGAGGGACAGAAATTTTTTAAAATATAATTTGGTATCTATGGGACATGTGAGTGCTTTTAATAAAATCACATACACTGTATTTGCAACTTTATGTTCTGATCCAAAAATCTGGTTTATGTCTCTATTCCAATCTTTTATAACGTAGTTAAAATTGATTTTTGTCTTTAAATATGTAATCTGTAACAAGAATGACAAGAAATATAATCACTTTGCACAATATATATATATATAAATATATTCATAAATATTCAAATATAAATATAAAAAATATAAATACTCCAGAAGGAATGCAGAATTGTTATATAGTAGGAGTATCTTCAGTGATCAAATTTTTTCAGGTGTATTACAGTTTGGTCTTGTGTCCACAGTTTTGATATGGTGTGCTTAGAACTGCAAAGTTAAAAAAGTTTACTTCACTGTATCTGAAATCTGATGTAAAAAAATAGTGAACATAATTCTGCCAATGAGATTATTGAGTTTTTGTTCAGTGTAAATAAAAGTCAGTAAAACCAAGAGATAGTAAAAATAAGACAAATTAAAATTGCATCCAGCAATTAGCAGAAGAATTGATATCAGAATTTTTTTTTGGATGAAAGCTTCAGGGGGAGATTATTATTCCAGAATGTTGAAATAATCAGTTTAGATATCTTTGGAACAATGTCTCTGGAAGTTTTAGTTATTTAATTTTTTGTTTAATTTTAAAATTATTTAAATGCACTCTTAATGTCAAAATTGTAACTTAAAAAAAAATTTTGATTAATCAGTGTATTCTTTTCCCACACTTCCATCTCTCAGCATTTTATCTTCTTGAGTAATATTGAAATTGTCTCATTTAGAACACACTTCAATTTTGAAACTTTGCAGTCCACTGTAAAAAGGCATTTTGATCCTTTGCAAAGCCTCAGTCTGTCATTAAAAAATGACCCCAAACTAAAAGACTTTGTTAGTATTTCAGCATGCAGATTTCATCCTTTTTTTTGGCAGCACATTTTTTAATAGTCTTTATCTAGTAAGAGATGATTAGCACATTCAACATGGTTAGCTGTTTCAACTGTTTATATGATGACAGATTTTTAATGTAATCTGAGTTTTGAATTATTGACATAAAACCTGTTAAGTATGGAGTCTGAAAAGAAGAGATGGGCCAAGTAATACACTCAGAATAACCAGCTATTACAAGTATTGTGTATTTCAGCCTGGCTTTCTGGGCAGCTGGAGCAAAGTTGCCACCTCTGGCACAGACTTTCCATGTTAGTAAATTTTCCTGCAAAATAACTTTGTGATAAATAATAGAAAAGATAAACAGAGTAGTGAGAGTCAAACTGAATGTAAATTGCTCTAAATTTGCATGAGTTTTCAAAGAAATTGAATACCCAGGGCTCTGTGCCTCTGAGTTGAAGGATTTCTCCTCCATTGAGAGGAGGAGAGAAGGAAAGTGCCCAGGCAGCAGTCTGCTCATATTAGCTTTATTTTCCTGAACATTTCCTTAGGTTGTTTCTGTGCTGGGTAAGACAGCAGAGATTAGCTGGTACAATTTATCTGTTATAAGCTCTCTCTTCTCTTAGAAAGGTTAAATTACATAGTTCCTGCAGCTCTGTCTGCAGCAATATTCTGTGCCTGGAGCTACACCAAGGTGGAACGAGTAGCTACACTGGGAAATGTAAGAACAAATTATCTAATGAAATTTTAACTTTGAAATAATATGAAGAATCATAGAATCACAGAATATTCTGAGTTGAAAGGGTCCCACTGGGATCATCAAAGTCCAGATTCTGGCCCTGCACAGGACCATCCCCTAGAGTCCTGTGCCCTCATATGCCCAAGAGCACTGTCCAAACACTTTGTGGACTCTGTCAGGCTGGTGCTGTGACCACTTCCCTGGGGAGCTGTTCCAGTGCCCAGCCACGCTCTGGGTGAAGAATCTTTTCTAATATCCAACCTAAACCTCCTCTGACACAACTTCAGGCCATTCCCTTGGGTCACTGGTCACCCCAGAGAAGAGATCAGTGCCTGCCCCTCCATTTCCCCTCACAAGGAAGCTGTAACTGCAGTGAGGGCTCCCCTCAGTCTCCTCCAGGCTGAACAGACCAAGGGACCTCAGCTGCTCCTCCTATGGCATCCCCTCAAGGCCCATCACTGTCTTCAAAGCCCAAGAAGAAAAAAAAGAGAAAAAAATACTAAGAAAGAAGTTTATTTTTATTGGCAGATTTGACAACACTGTGTCTCAGCTGTGGTCTCCACAAGCTGGAATTGTGTTGATAACCAGCCTTTATTTCCACCATTTATTTTCAAGCTCAGATGGTTCCTGCACCACACCTTGAGGACCTAATATTCATACCACAAGCTGGAGGTCACATTTGATTCAATAACAGCATATAAATTGGGTAGGAAACATAGGTCTAACCAAAATACAGAGGAGAGAAGATGTGTGAAACCTACACATACTACATAGGTGCTGGTAGGATCCCTGGGAGAGAGCTGTACAGCTCTGTGCTGACATTCCCACCAACCAACACAAGGACAATAGGTGCTTCCTGACATTAATGTAAGACTGAATCCACTCTTAGCCTTCCAGCACAGCTTCAGCATTTTCATTCAGAAAGGCTACAGGGAGTGGTATTTATTTTAGATTATAATTGCTGGATTTCTTTTCTTTCATACAAAGGAAATTAACAAAGCAGAGATTATTGCTCCAACTTTAATTAGGTATTTCCACACCGTCTACCTTTCAGTTTATTGTTTTCCCAGTAACTTTACCAGCCTTTACTGCTCTTCTGTTGAAGTAGAGGTGGTATATAAGAACAGGAGCATTTGGAGATGATGTATGATGTGCAGTCAGTGAGTAAATGTCACTGATTTATTAAAAATGCCCCACAACAATCTCAAATAAAGACAAAAAGTAAAGAATTTTGACATGATCTGGAGACGGAAGAAAACCTTTAATTAAATTAGAAGCCTTCAGTCATTCTACACACCTCTTGCTTGGCCTTGGAGATGTGTCTTTCAAATATTTTCCTCAAATACTTAGGTCATTTAGGTGGATGAGAGAGGCCATACTCACCAGTAAACACAATATACTTTTAAAAATGCTATGGCAACAGACAAGTGCTTTTGTTGACATAGATTACATCATTGAGGGGGGATACTGGAATTATTTGTGAGAGTCCCCTGATAAATGAGACTTATCCCACATCCCATTCTTTATGAAGTATATTTTGTCCAGGTTGCAATCTTCTGAAGGGAATTGGTGATGGTTCTGGTGCTCTCCTCCTAAACCATTGTATTCTTCCTTCCTGGTAGTGAGGGCTTTATTTCTCCATGTTTTGTCCAGTTTGCAGAGGATTGCACCTTTTTTTCTGCCACCTTTCTGCAACTGGTTTTCCTGGGTGCTGGCATCTGAACCCAAGCTATTGTTGTGGATCACATGATTCCCCTCTCTGAAGGTCTGGATCACTCTCTGACCCCTTGTAGTCCTGAATGAGTGACATCTTCCCCCATGAGCACATTTCCTTTGTCTCAGTCTGGCCTCATCCTTATTGTTGATCAATGGTCTCAATCCATTGCTATCTTGTAATTTAAATTAGCTGTTCAGTAGAATTTCATCATAAAATTAATGGTGGTGTTGTGTCCTGCTTTAACAGAGGTGGGTGCTTCTCACAATGATTTGTCTGTCTGTGGAAGAGCTTTCTGTGCTTCAAACCAAACAGGAAATTGGCAGTGGACTGAGTACTAAGCAGCTGTTTTCACAGCTTATTGTCAGGGGTACATATGTCATGTGGTTGACCATGATCTTTTTTTGGATCCACAAGGAAGAAGCTGTGATATATTAGAGGTGTTGATTCTCTATTACATGGCAGCTATGCTTTGTACCTTTGTAACTTTGCAGTTTACATGCTGCAAGGTTAGCTGTTTCTAAACATTTATTTTTGTAGTTTCCTATGTGTTCTTACTGTCTCTTTAAGGCAGTTGTGTGGGAATGAAATGTTTAGTGCTGAAGGATCAGATCCAAAAATAGAAAAGAAATAGTTCTGAACATAAGCAATGATCTGAAGTACAAAGCCTAATGATAAATATTATTGTTAAAAATAGGATATGGTGGTAGAAGTACTAGTAAAGTATTTGTTTCTAGTAACAGCTTATTTCTTCTGTCTCCACTATGATAAGTGTCCTGGAGAAACTGTATGAAATAAGGCAAAGTGAAAGGTTGTAAATTAAAGTCTCCTTCTACCAGGTTTTAAAAGCTGTAGTGCACACTCTTGCAGCAGAAGGTCTGGAGAATCCTGCTTTCTGGCTGCTCTCATGGCCAAATTATTGGCAAAAATAAAAGCAAAATTTCCAGAACCTTACGTCTGGAATTTACTCTTTCTAAGGTATACCAGCTGAAAACCCTATTGATATAAGTATGGTGGTTTAAAATCTAATTAATTATTTACAAGTGGTGTTTGAAGGTGGCTCTTCCTAAATAATGTGTAAGAATACTTGTGATGATGCTTCATCCCATGTGCCTCTTTCTGGAGAGGTGGTATTTGAGGCAGATGTTGATGTTTCAGTTTACAAGGCAAAGGGTCGTGGAATGTTTTGAGTCTTAATTTAGGCCCAGGAACAAACCCTGCGGCTGCTTGGGAAGAATATTCTAAGCTGAGAAGCAAAACATTCCACAGTCCTTAACCAACTCAAAACATCAACATCTGACCTTCACAGTGGCATGAATGAAAGATTTAAAATCCAAGAATTGTACCATTTTAGATCTGAGTTCTCCGGTGCGTCTGACATTGTCATTTGGTGATCCTGTAACTTTAAGCTGCATGTTGTACCGAGGACATTATGTTCACCTAACAAAAAAGGGGAAAATAAGTTTTCCAGAGTCATAATTCCTTTTGTATAAAGAGTATGTAAATGGCTAGACAGTTTTCACTCAAAGTTGTTAATATAAATTCATTTTATAATAGATAAAAATAAAAAGTAAGTTTCCTCTATGAAACTATATTACAATATCACAAAACTGATAAAACATATCAAACTTCAGAGTAACTACTTTAAAAGATTCATTAAAGACCTATTTTAATTAAGTTTTAAGTTACAAATAATTTATCAAGTGTAAAAACTGGGCACGCCACACTTTTTATTTTACAAATATAATTTTTGAAGTTGTTATAAAGGTTAATATTAATTCTGCTATGCAAAACAACTCTAAATCTATAGATATGTGAACAACAGATCTAAATTACCATGCATCCAAACACAGTTTAATACATGATTAAACTGTCTCCTGCTGCCTTTCATAACTCATATGTCCCACATGGAAAGAATTTGTAGGCTAAGTCCATTTTCTGGATGACATACTAAAAGTCTTTCTAATTCTTTTATGCATGTCTAAATCCAAACAAATCAGCATCGGCCTCCCTCATAGCCCACAAGGTCTCCAGGAGGAATTAATCTGATCCTAAAGAAAGTATCTAAGATATATATGTATGAGGAATCTGTAGCAGCCTGTTTCACTACACTGACTCTGAAGGAGGACTCCCCTTAGTTATTCAACTAAATTTAACTAAGACTACTCTGGAAAACTAAATTTAGACAACTAAACTTAGGTGGGAGGAATTCCTCCACAACAGTTTACATGCCAGTTAGAAATGATGATCTCACTGTCGTGGGCAAAGATGAAACTGACTATTTGTCTTGGTGGAGTGAAGACACAGGATCAGAACATGGGAAGCTTTCACAATTGCCCAGTTTTGTGGCTGTCTTGAGAAGCTACTGCCTTAGTCTCTCCAATATGTTCCTCATGGATTTCACTTTCAAACTTACTGGTACTCATTGCACTGCCATCTTTTCATGATTAGATTTTTTTCCTTGCCTGTGGCCTCTCACTTGGGTTGAAATATGTTAACCAGTAAATTGGTTATGCTCTTAAACTCTTCACACTTGGAGTGTGAATTAATGACCAGAGAGCAGGAAAAGTACAGAAAAAAGTCTCAGCTTTTTTCCAAGTATGTTTCTGGCACAGTGTGTGATAGAGACCACTTGTAGTTCCATTTGCTTTTCCTTACGTCTTCTATTACATTCCAAAGTAGCTTACACAACAGCCACAAAGGTTGCCTTTGTGTTTCAGGTGTTGTACTCTAGGTATTCCTTCCAAATCAGTTATATAAGTTAGGAGGTATGTTTTATTTGTTGGCTAGACCATGGTGGAAGTTGTAATTCAGAACATCTTATTTTAGCTACATTTTTTTCTTGATTTATAAGCTTGGGGTGGAGGAGTTGGTACTATTTACCGGTTGGCTGACAAAAGCTTAGAACTTTGCACTCAGCAACTGATTTGTTTGAGATAGAGAGTGATGGTGTTATAGGAGTGGCAATTGTTTGTAGTGCATTAACTTGATGCATTTGTACAGCCTTTTCCCTTTATATTGCAAGTGTGATGAAATAGTCCTTGGAGTTTGATTATTCTGCACAAGTCCAACTATTTTAAAAAGTCGTAACTGGATTCACTTTGAATGTTGTTTAATCAGCAGGAAATATCTCAGATCCCCTTCATATGAGATCTTTGTCTCTATTCTCCACCTGCATTTTGTAAAATATGCATGATTCAAGTCATATGAATGTATTTTCAGAGGAAACATCCATGATGAAGATGTGTTTGGCCGAAATGATCCCTGCAATTTAGAATATTGCCATGTCTCATGAAGCAAATATTTGAGAAGAAAAAAGCTCTCTCTCATGTGAGGAGCTTTTATTAGATTTCTTTTAGTAATAATCAGAAATAGTGTCAAAATACAATGTAGCTCTATTTAGGCATTTGTGGGTGGTGTGTGGAGAACATTTTCTTAAGAAAAAGAATATACAAAGCATCTTTATTCACAGTCAGCATAGTGGTAACAGTTAAGCAGATTTGCTTCTAAAAAGGCCGCATGGTAATTAATGCAGGAACTCTCACAATTTCCTAGATGACAGAGGTGGTTCTGACTTGCAGATGAACATAAGCAATTGGAAATTCCTCAATTATTGTTCCTAGGAGTCTTCTCCAGATACATTTATATTTTTTTTTGGTCCTGTCATATGAAGCAATATTTCACTATCAAGGTTGACTTGCATAACTTCTGAAGAATAGTTAAAAAGCCCATAGTATTCTATGTTTGTTGGTCCGTTATATACAACCGTTACAAAATTAGAAAAACAGCCGCAGAGGTTTGTTTTCAATCAAGAAGGAGAAAAAAAAAAGAAATAGCTGGAGACAAATCATTCTTGACTTGTTGAGGTCAGTACAAATCATGGATAGTTTAAGACATATTATTTTTAAAGTCTGTAGTGGTGTCCAAAATAGAATGACTTTTCTTTTTTTTAATGATCATATTCTGCTTACTTGATCTGTAATATAGAATACATAGAAAGCATAAGTCTAAGTTCTTTTCAGTGCGTGTTCAAAATTAACATTATGCACTGGCAGAACAACATTTTGCTATGGCAAATGATAATCAAAATGTTTATAGGGTAAAAATTACATTGTAATTTTCAGTTCATATTCTCCATTTGTAGACCACGTAATATATTTGATCATACTCTCATTACAGTCCTCTGTTATGATTCTAACTTCGTGTTTTGTAAAAGGCCTACCAGAAAGTTTCTACTTTATCTCTTAAGCCTTTATTTCTAGCCAGTCCTGAATGCACAACTGAGCACTGGATCTTTCAGGCAAGTGCTCTAAGCTCTAGTCTTTGGCACCACACTTTTGTTGCTTCTCCCTATTGTAGTCAATTTTGAATTTCTTTTTCAATGGCAAAATTCAGAAGGAATATTGAAAAGGATTATGTTTCAGAACAACAGTGGGATTAGAATATATGCCTGTAAACAATCTCAGAATGTTTTGTTCGAGATTTGACCAAGTTCTCTGAACACTGAACCATTTTATGAACATCAAGAATAACTTGTCTTTCTGGATTGAAAGTAGTGATCCAAGATAATTTTCCTGGAAAAAATGGATTATTATATTTTTACTTTCAAGCAAAACAATTAGTTTCTTTCAAGAAACTTTTACTTTCAAGAGAAACAATCTTACTTGAAGGAGAGCAATTTCCTCTAGATCTGTGAAGAAGAGTGTGGGGTGGGTTGGGGGCAAAAGTCTCCTCACAAAGTGGAATTTAAATCATAGAATCGTAGAACAGTTTGGGTTGGGAGGAACTCAACACACAGAATAAGAATTTTAATCATGCACTAAAGATCATGCTGTCATATAGGTAACTGAACCCTTCCCTTTGTTAAGTTAGGTGCATCTTAAAGATTAACTTCATATACCAGCCACCAGGACCCATGGAAATAACTGCAGTACTGTCAAATACCAATGGACTAGGGGGAACTTTCTTAGGTATTTAATGATCAGAGCAATTTATGTCAGCACTAAAGTTTCTAAACTGAAAACAAGAGGTTGTAGGTGCATCTACATTAGTCTAGTATCACGACATCAAAGTACCCTCGTAAGTGATTTTCCCCTCCTACTTTTCCCCCTCCCACCATGCTTTGTTTGGCACTACAGAGAGGCCTGGAGCCTGTGGACTAGATTCTTCTACAGGATCCATAGACAGATTGTTGACTCTAGGTGTGTTCCTGCCACACTCCAGCTGCTAATGCTCAGCTTGCAGGACCAGGATAGAGCTCATCTGAGGTAAATCACCTGAAATACAGGGTTCTCAGCAAGGAGCTCTGCTGCTACTGCACTGTGATATTTGCTGAGGCAGATGCAGTCCTAGGGTATCTATTCCTCTAGGAATGACAGGATGAAAAAATAATGCTCAAGCTCCAGCGCCCTGTCACGACCCACTCAAGTTTTGCACATGCCTTTGAGGAGCACAGAGCAAGTCTCAATAAGCAGTCTGGTGCCTTCCTTATGCCTTGGTTCTGTCACATACAGCTCTGTGTGGTAGCAGGTGGTTTTCTGAATATAGCTGAGACAGCAGGGCTCATGTCACATAGGCACAGGTACACCTGCTCCTGCTTCCTCTTTGGTGGTTGCTCTTGATCAGCCTTGCTTTGCACATTAAAAGCAATGTGGCAGAGATTAGCTAATTTAGCAGTCACTCATCTGCTCTCATCAAATCAGACTGGACTTGTAGAAGTAGAGCTGGTCACCAGCCAATTCAATTCCTCACTTCTACCATCTCACCTGACACGAATTGAAGCTTTGCAGATAGCCTACTAACAGTGTTCTCACGAAAGCCGGCTTAATTTCCTTTATACTTCCTATTTTTGGTTTAGTCGGGTTTGGGTTTGGTTGGGCAGGTTTTCTGTGGGGGGAAAGGGGTTTGGTTTTTTGGATTTTTTTGGAGGAGAGGTGTGGATAAAATAAGTTTATTGAAAAATTTGAAGGAAAAGGTAGGATAAAGACTTGCTTCAGGGATGAGACATGATATTGAAGCTATCTGATGCCGTCACCCCTGAAAATGTGACAGCAAGAAGTTGTGACTGCAGTAGAAAGCTTTGCCCATTATCCCATAGCAAAAGGCAAACATATAGCCAGTTCACCCCAAATCTTCCTACTTGATAGATGTGATAGAGGAAAACAACTTGGATGAGTGGTTGTCAATAAGCAGGCTGTTAGCAAAATTTGCTTAAATGGGTCGGGGTTGAGTATAATTAGAAGTAATGGGGTGTGAGATAGCAAAGTGAAATACCAGCGAAATATCTGGAAAGCATTTTGAATAGTGAAGTGTGTTGCACTGTGAAACATTCTCTCCTAGTGTTGAAATACTTGCATATGTGTCCATCATTTATATTCTGTGCTGTTTTGCCTTTCTAATGTGATATGATAATCATGTATCTATGAAAATTATTGGGAAATTTGGCAACTCTGATTTAACCCTAGCAATATATATCTCTAGTGGGGCAAGCAGTGAGCCAAATATCATAGATTAGAAATAACCATATGGCAGCCCAGAAGGGCTCTGACGTTTGCTCAAATGTGGAGTAGCAGGGTATCAAGCTGTGGGATGATAACACCTGGTTGCCTGTTAGCACTTTGTGTCAAGGCAAAGCTTTGATTGTCCCAAAAGTGGAGCAGTGCCTGCAACAGCCTCATCTGTGCCAAATGATGGTTGCTAATGTGTTATATCTTCATTTTCTCATCAGATATTGATTTAATGGGGGACATTCTTAGTTTGACTATTAGTAGCAACAAGTGCATGGCAAACTCCACCCGTGCAATGAGGTGAAGCTGCACAGGCATCCATTGCTGGATGTTGCCAGCAGCCTTGAAGTCTCAGTTTTTGCTGACCCTCTGACACCACAGGGAGAAGAGACATGCTCCTTTCCGTCTCTCTGCCCCTTGCATGGCTTTTCTGTAGACTGCACAGCCAGGGAGCAGTTTGACAGCAGCACTGCTGGTGCTGCAGCTGCCTTAAAGCAGATGGTCTGCATTCTTCCTTCCCCAGCAGACGTCTAAATTCAGTGTGCTCCTGGGCTCCTCCTAGTGCATAACCTGATAGATGATACCTGCCCTAGAGGCAGCCCATTCCCTGCCTGTCATGATTTTCACCTGACCCAGATCATATCTGAAATCTCAGTGTATCATCTTGTGGCCCTACGTACAATATTAAGGCAAGTGAATTCTGCTCACCATGTTGGATTTGCATCCAGGTTCACATAGGCTATTAATGCAGGTGTCCATAAGTGTGCTAGGTGAGAAAACAGTCTATGACCTGCTGGAGCTGACTGGCATGTTGATCCCTAAGGCAAGTCAAATCACTTTGCAAGTGCAGCTAGTTTCACTGACTAAAGCTGTGATAAAATGGACTAAAAGGTATGTGTCTAGTGACATCTGATATGGCATCCTTCATGGATTCTACCTGTGGACAAAGAGGGGTATTTTCTATTTACCAGTTCCCAAGGATGTCTCAGGCACATAGGATATCTTAAAGGTCATTCTCTGTTTAGAAAAATAATCCCATCCTGGTTATGCACAACAGAGGGAATTTGGGGAATTATCTCAAATGTTGATGTCTACATTTAGACATTTAACGTAGGTGTCTTAACCCTGAACTGAAACCCACCCACAGTTTTATTCTACCAAAAGAAGTAGTCTAAGGACATGAGAGTGCCTGAAGCAAAAACTTGCCAAAAACTTGCCAGTAAATGATTGTCAAATATATGCAACACTTTGACACAGCTCTCATCCAAACAGTTGGTTGCTTTTCAGAGTGTACTTTTAGGGTCCACTGCCACTGGGTGTAACTCTCAATTCTGTGTTAGTTACCATATTCCAATGGACACATTCTGTTGCATGATCCACTGCCCATCTCTTGTTGCATTTAATGTTACAATTTCTTTTCTGGCCGGCTCCCATCAGTTGCTAAACCACTGCTGAAAATGGTGGACATTTTTCACTCTTACTGATATCTGTAAAATGCAGGATCCAGATACTCTTGTTCAGTCAAACTGGGTAATTGTTTCTGAGAAGAAGAGTTTTATTAACAGCTGGTATTTCTACCTTGAGATTGACCCTATGTTTTAAGACAATTAGCTTGATTAAGTTCTTACTGACATGCCACTGTGCAATGAGCTTTGGAACGACTCTGTAAAGGCAATGTCTAAATTATAATACCCTTGAATTAGTCCCTTTTGCCTTACTATTTAAGCAAATGAGTGTGATCAGTCTAGAAACAGTTCTACCTCTGGAAAACAAATTGCTTGTTTTACCATGAGAATTGTTACTGTGAACAATATTAAAACGGCATCTCCTTACACAACCAGCAGTAAGTGAGCACTCAAGCACAGTATGTACCAATGGCAATTTAATTTTCCCCTTTGTTCCAAGCAGGGAGTGTAGGGAACTGAGGGATTCATGTTTCAGTTCATGCTATCCTTGAGGTCTGACAGTCTGAAGTTTTTGCTGCTGTAAGAAAAAAATCACTTTGAATATTTTGATTCTTAATCCTCCCTAAAAGGACTCTTCTTTCTATTCACAAACATTAATTTTAAATGGAATTATTTTCAGTTGTTAATCTGATTTTTCTCCTTAGAGCACTGGTAAAATAGTATCAACTCTTTTTATGATGGATGGTATTATGTTAACAGTTCCTGATTATTTGTTAAGGGTTATTGCATGTCTGAAGCTGTAAGTCTCAATGGAAAGAATGCCATAATTTTAGATTTCCTTGAATAGACACTGCTGGTGTTTGTAACCCGCTCCAGCAGTGAGCAGTGTCCCGCACAGCTGGCTGCGGGTGGCCTGGCAGGTGGTGTGAGCCCTGGGAGGCAGCACAGCCCATGGGGACCAGTGGAGGTCCCTGCTGAGGATACTTCAGTGGCAGGAAAGCAATGGCTGGAGGGGATGTTGCTCTAAGAATGTGCTAGGCTGTGCTTTCAGGGAAGATGCTACTGTCAGGCCAGAATAACCTGTTACTTGTTTAGCTAGTGTAATTTCCTGAGCATGGAATTTCTAACAGTCATAATTAGATTTCCACCATTGTTTTTTATTCCATGCATGTGCTAGAGTATCAACTGTGAGTAATTTTAGACTGAAAATTAGTGTTTTGAACAGTGTATTTTGCAATGATACTCTAGGAGATGCATGGAGCCAATAAAATAATTACTTTCAAAACAGAGCATCAACATTAGTTAGTGGCCTTATTACTAACAGCTGGTTTTATCTTTGGGTTATGCTCAACTTTGTATATACTCTCATATTTAGAAGAAAAAAAATTGCAAATGGAAGCTCACTAGCAGCTGAATTTGAAAGAAATTCCAACACTCAATACGTAACTGCAATGTCAGCAAGCTGGGGATTGCAGAAAGTGTAGGATACACCTGCACAATAAGGAATAATGTTAACAGCTTCCACATATCTATTTGAAGCTCAACTTCTTTGTGTAGCTTGGGCTCAGTTTCATCACTCAGAAAACTGGTTTCAATGAAAAGTAGGTACTACTTCACTTGCCAGTTATAATGAATCGTATATATATACCCCTAGAATGTATGTAATCTTCTTTGATCTCTCTGGACATTTAATGAGATTTCTAGTGGCCAGCAATGGTTTGATATGTTGTTATAGCACAGCATCTGACAGTGAACATGTGCCTCAAGTCATGGTGCACTCTCTTATGAGCCAGTATTTGTATTCTTACTTAGAAGGGTATTAGAGTGAGAAATAAATTTCCTGCAAGGGGAAAATTTCGAAAATAAATTTGGCTTCTAGTCTGCATTATTGCAGGCATAACTGGCATTATTTCTGTATCTAACTTACAACAGTGACAGGCACCTGCCTATCAGGAGATATTCCTGGTATTTCTAATGAAGATAGGGTCTGTCTTCCTTTGTACATTTGTGTTCATTTGGTTTTGACCAAGAGAATTCTTATTTTCAGGGTTTTTATTTTCAAAACAGACCTAAACATCTTTGGTTCAGAGAATTCTTCAAATGCAGATGCTCAGGCCTAGGTTCCTACCCAGCTATGTCAGTCAAAAGAAAGAATTGGAGATTTGATTGAATTGCCTGCAGCAGAATTTTCCTTCTCTTTTTCTGCTAGCTCTAGAAGGAGACCAAGATAAATACATTCCAACTTAGAAACCTTAGTAGACTGTCTAAATTTAGGTAGGTTGCATTGAGGTACCACTACTGAATGTGGTTAATAACTAAAATGTTTACTTCTTATATTCATTAGTACGAGGCAGGGGTGGGTGTCATTCAGCTCACTTGGAAAAAAGACTAAACAGTAAAAACTTCTTTTTTAGCCACTTGATGATTGCCTTTGTTTTGCCTTATTGGCAAATATGAACAATAAAATAAAAAGAAAGAAAGAAAGAAAGGCTCATGTTTATATTCCACCTATCCTAATGAAATGGTGGTGGGTATATTTAGAACAAAGTCTTCAAGTACAAAGTTCATGATGTTCACAGGGAACATTTGACATTCTTAACTACAAGAGGTCATGGAGTCCAAGACTTACTGACTACTAACAAACAGAAGGAGAGACCTGTGTGATACATCTAAGTAGAGAAAACTGACTAAAGCTCAAGCTCTGGGGAGGAAGATGATTACTGGAAGAAAAGAAGTTCTTGTATATATGCATCATTGCAGAATTAGGTATAAGCATTATGAGCTTTCTTTTGCTTTGCCCTTGAGACCAGTTATTCCACTATTGTGGGAAGGAGAGTACAAAAGGTTATTCTAATCTATCTAAAAATGCAAATTACCTGAGCATTTACAGAATAATTTTTAAAGGATTTGTTTTTTCCTTTTACCAGAATTTTATTGACTGAAAACAGCTGATGAGGAAAAGAACATAGGTTATCAGCAGATTAGAGGTTGATTATTATTATGTGATTGAAGGTCTGGAACTTAATCAAGTAAAATATCCAAGCATGAGATGGAGAATTATTGAAATCATATAAGGCAAGAAAGTATGACTTGGAGTAACAAGTACACTTTGGTCACTCCAAAAAAAAGGGTGTGGCAAGGGAGTAGTGCAAACACAGAAGAGAGTCTGGAGGTTCAATTCAGCTGACCACTTGTAGACATCCATTTCTAGTTGAATGCCTGAGAGTTCCAAGGTTTGGGGTGTGACATAGGAGCTAGAAGGGACCTCTGCCTTTTCAGAAGAGAAACTGGGGACAGATAGGGCATCTCAGGATGTTTCAGGTGGCACCAATGTGCAAAGGAATAAGCTGGAGCTGTAAAGGAGACATATTTGTGCAGCCTGGCCAAATGAAGTCTAAAAAGGGATAGCTTTTCTCCAACTATGCTGGAAGAAAGATAATCCTGTCAGCAGTCCTTAACAGCTGAACATTATTTAGGGCTGAGGAAATTGTCATGCTGGAGGAATGAGTCTCTGTCCACCACCACTCACAGAAGCAGTGGATCTAGCAGGGGGATTCCAGCTACTTCTGTAAAGACAGGGAGTCTGATCTTTACAGGGGCAGGTTGTTGGCAGAATTTGCCTGTGAGAGAGTCTGGATTTGGTGGCTCAGGACATCTTTTCCAGTTCAGATTTTCAGATTTTTCAGGACCAGGAAAACCATGCCGATTTTCCCCTCAACCTGCCTTATGTCAGAGTTCAGATGAGGTATTTATAGTAATCCTTAAGTTTGTGAATCTCTCATAGTATCTGAGCTTCTTGATAGTTAAAATACTGTTTCAGAGGGTTTCTGTTAATCAACTGTCATTTTCCTGAAATGTTAGTGTTACTTACATTTGGTTGTCTTGCCAAGTAGGTATTCCTACAATGAAAATCCAAGTTAGGCTGGCTTGTGTTTAGATGAACTTGTACCCTCTGGCTTAAGATGAAGAAAGCATAACACAGGTGATTCAAAATGAAGTTGTTTACTTGCTCTTTCTAGACATAAATCTGGGTGATTACTTTTTAAAGTAGATGAGTAAAACCCTTGGCTAAGAGAGTGCAGAACTAATCTTCTGCCAGTTGGAAATATTGGCAAGATGCATTTCTCACAGTGAAAGTTTCCTTTATCAATTATTTCCTATTTTCTTATCAGTCAGATATATTTTTTCTGTGGATAAGATGCGGAAATAATTATATACTTGGGAGAGGATTCATTATTGAGGAGAAGAGACATTATATAATATTTCAGAAAGCAGTTCAGAAGGAAGTCTTGAGATAGATTTGTTCAGATTTTCAGGTGATCTATTTTTAAAGTTTTTGTGTTGTAATGCAGCGATGTACCTTCTTCTGACATTCTCCCACACAAGAATATACAAACTTCCTGAAGGGTGCTCGAAGTATTTGAGCTATTACCAATCTCACGTAATTGCTGCTGGGTCACAGATCTATAGAACACTGTAATAGAAATGCCTTTGTCAGTCAGAGAATCCACATGACAGCTTTCTGGTGCCATCACTCTCTAGCAATGAGAAGTCTCTTATTGTTACTATTTATATTTCTCACTCCTGTTGTAATTTATCAGGATACTTTTAATCCTGAATTGGTTTTTTTGGCATATGTATAAATGAAAATTTGGCCATGCAGGCAAATTTTTGGAAATAACTGTTCCTTTGGATTTAAGAAGCCTTATATAATACCTTGTCAAGCTATTCATTAGGGCATGTTCTGTGCAATACATTTAAGTCCTGAGTGACATGAAACTGTCATTCTATGACTTCTGGCAAATAGGGCTTGTCGCTTTGAAGTCTTTATTGCTACAAGGGCAGGAAGGGGTTAGTCATCACATAAGTGTACAATTTCTTGAGGAAAAAAAATACCATTATTTCTATCAGACTTTGGTCCAGATAATAAATAGGTTTCACTGTTAGACAAGTTAACCAACCAAATTATACATTTGACTGAATTCAATCAAATTCTTTTGTTGAGGTTTGTTACCAATGGGTGATCATCATCTTACAGACTTGTAGAACTACATATTATGTTATCTAAGTAAGTAAGTTGTGGACCATTCTTTGCTATTGAGGTTAAATGGTTTGCTTTGATGTCAATTTGATTTCAATTTGGTTGATCATTAAAATTCTTTTTACTTGAGTTTTTGGATTATTATAGTAGGTGAGCTTAGGTAATAAATTTTCCTGATTTTATTTTCCTGAAGTCTTTTATTAAAATTAATAAATACACCAACTCAGGTGTCTCTAAGCAGTGTGAGGGCAGAACCACTAGGGATGTGTGTGGAAACAGACCAGTAAATTCCAAAACTTGAACAATTTTCCCTAACTAGCCTTTATTTATTGGCAGCTTTTGTTTTTTTTTTTTAAAGTTCAGCCTCTTTCAACACTCCCTACAAAATACACATACCACTCTCAGGGCAGCAGCCAGGACTAAAATGCTTATGTGAGGATATATGTATGAACACAAATCTCTTTACAGCTTGCTTTCTAGTGGCCCTAAATACTTGAAAAGTGTTTTAGTTTATCCTCGGGCAGGCTTAGCTTGTACATCTGAAAATGGACGCACAGTGGAGTGTTTTTATTAGCAAGTCTTTACTAAAAGTATTTGGGTAGTCTGCCCAAACTCTCCCTTTTCTGGCCAAACTGCATGCTGCCTTGTACTTCATCATAAGAAGCATGGGAAGACATGTGGTTCTGTGGGGAAACATACCCTGAAACTGAGAAAAGTCACTGCTACTTGTAGCATAATTCCCGTGAGTAATGCTTCTGTCCTGTATTTCCCAACCTAATCTGCATCCTCTTTCCTTTCCTCCTCAAGCGAACTTGCACAGTCAGACCCTTTCTGCCCAACCCTTTTCTCAAAAGATTGTGTACAGGTTTTTTCTGCCATCCTCTTCTCATCTGGGGTAAGACCACCCACCCTCTCCGTGAGCACTCCCCGCATCCCCTGACAAATGTTGCCGTGCTGTGTGGTTGCTGCAGGATCACATCCACAGAGCATTAGGTCACTGCTACTGCTGGAAGTGCTGGAAGGCAGCCTTCTGTGTAGCCAGATGACACTGAAGTACTTTTATCTTGAAAACTATTTTGGAGAGCTCCTTGAATTTACCCAGGAGGAAAACACCAGCCAAGGAGACAGGAAGGTCGACTCAACTGGATGTTGCAGTCACTCATTAAGATCATTATCTGTGTTACTGCCTTCCCTGTCCTTCCCACCCTAAACTGGCTGCCTGCTGAGGGTAGGCTGGACTCATATCATTCATGCTCCATAATTTCAAAGAACAAGTTCATGTCAGTCAGTGGAAAGCAGTTTTTCTCTCCTTTGCTCTGGTAGCAGGTTTAAACACATCGCTATTTCCCTCTGAACAAGAACAAATAGTTCAAGCTTCAAGGTTATTCCCATAGATTCCTGAGGACATTTACATTCTGCTACCCATCAGCAAGAGGTAACCATGCATCTTGTATTTTTCTGAATAGTGCCTTTTTCTATTTTAAATAAACTGGAAAGATGAACTAATTTAATATTGTCATATAATGATACTTTTGTGACCTAGTGATGCTCTTTTTTTTTCTCTCATGGGTGACCTATCAGATTTTTGCCCATAGGGTAAATTAAATTAGGCTCAGTTTTAGGTGTATGTGAAGAATCAAGTTCTTGAATAGCTCTTAGTTTTAAAAATATGCAGATTTCCAATACTGTATGCTTGACCACAAATCAACCTACTCCTCTGAGATCTGTTAATAATTCCTAATGTCTCTCAACAGTCTTTTATTTCTGTTTTGATATTTCTCAAACTTTAGCCTGATAGTAGTCTTGTAGACTTATAAAGGTAATTTTTATAAGAATCTGTCATTCTCAACCAAGATTTGGTGTAACATCAGCCCTAGAAGGTAAAAGTCTTCTCCCATTTGGCATTATGTAAACTTACAGACCATCTTTATTCTATATATAAGCACCATGCTTTAACCCCCCCAAAAATGCTATGAAATTACATCCTGTCTTTTACCAAAAAAATTGAAGTAAGTAATCTGTGTCACCTCATCAGAGGTTTACCACATGCAGTGTCTCAGACTCACACTTTCCTAGGTCTTTATCTCTTAAGATGCAGATATAAAGTGCTGGTGGGGTTTAATCCACCATATAACCATTGTACCTTGGACCCTAAAAGTTGTTCTTTGTAGCTGAGGTTCTGCCTTCCTGACTGTGAAGCCAGAACACATGTAAGCAGATGACATGACAGCCTGCTTCCCATCAGCCACTACAGCTGTATGCTAGGTCATGTTCTTTGCTTTACTGAAACTTTGATTATTGGGCATTTTAAACCAGAGCAAAACCAAGAGGTTTAGCTCTTCTCCAAATTAACAGCCTTACAGGGAATGTATACCAGACTGAGTTTTTCAGTTTACATCCTGCGTGTGTGCATCAGTGTTAAAGTCCAAATTGATACTTTTGCTATTTGTTAGGTTTCAAATCTGAAAGTGATTGTAGTTCTAATAATGAAAAATTACTTTCAGGTCAGGACCCCACATACTGTATTGCCAGCTATAAGAATTGTAAAACAAACAGGGCTAGAAGGCAGGCATGATAAGTGAAACTCCATCACCTTCAGCCAAAGTTGTTTGAGTTGTTCAATTGTTCCCTGGAATCAATCCAATTGCTGGCTCAATAAAATTAACATCTTCCTACACACTTTCCAGGCACAGTGTAGGAGTTAGCATGGACCCCAAATTATTCTCAGAAGACAGTTCTCATTCAGCTGTCCCGTTTTGGGGAGAAGTATGTTTAATGGTGTGGGCACAGCCTATCCAGCTGACCCCAGTGCTACAGCAAAGTTGATGTATAGACATATGGCAGTGTCTAGACTGATGCTGGGCTCAGAAACCAAAGACTTATCTTCATTTCTTTTCTTTTTGTTGAAATGAAAGAGTCTGTTCTGGTGACTGATGGAGAAGGAACTTTATGCTTCATTTGGCCTGGGATTTATCAGAGCTAGTCTTGCTTTCCAAAATTCTCTTTGAACATAATTTTTACTGTGTATCAAATAGGGTTCTGTGTCAGATTAAAGCTGGTATGTCAAAGATCTATTTTAGAAAGAAAATTTCATACTTTCGTGAACCTAGAAAATGTCAGAAACTTTCCTTTGCCATGAAAAGTGCATATAAAATAGTTTCAGAAGATTACAGAGAAATCAGCACGTTATTCACTTGTCATAAATGTTCTGGTTTCCTGAGCAGAGTGATGCCAGTTACTTGTGAAGTTTCACTTTTTTTTTTTAATGCAAATAATCTGAAAAACAAATTCATGGGCAAAATCAGAAGTGTGCTTTTGATGATATAGAAGATGCTATGTAGTATAATACTATATTTATCTATCTATATATACTATAATGCTACAGTAAGTCCAACAATGGTCAGTGCTGGGAATAAAGTACCTTTGGAAGGGTTGTCAGTGAGGATTTCAGAAGTTGCACATGTGGATACTAAGAAGCATATCCACATAGCTCCCACTGCCCATCTGCTGAAGGAGATGTGCTGTCACTGGAGTCTCTTTCTGAAAGGTTTGCAGTTCATCTGTGAGCAATAATACAAGTGGCTCATCACAGAGGCCTTTGGTGCCTGCTAGTGGCTCACTCTGATTTTCCTCTTACACCTGGCTATGACTGTTTCGGGGTAGGGGGACAGCAAACAAGGGAAATACAAGTCAGGGTCCCCTGGAAAAATAGGGAGGATATGATCATATAAGTAGAGGGAGCAAATAAGGTTGAATAAGTGCCAAGGAAATCTGATTGCAGTTTTTCTTGAGCTTTGATGGGGAAATATCTGTGATTATAATATGCATGTATATGTACATATACACAATGATACAGCAGCAGAAAAAAAATCCAATTATTTATTCAGGATTTTTAAAATTAATGACATCAGCTTTTCTTAAGACATATGAAATTATTAAATAATGATAGTGTGGAAATGGTAAAGGTTTTTAAAGAAGGTAGAATGTTACCATTCCTCCCTGAAAAACAGCACATGAAAGAAACAGTCACATGTAATTTGAAACAGTGGTCTGTAAGAGGTGCAAACAAAACTGCCTGTTAAGAAAATAATGTTTTCTCATAAGAATCACTTTTCTGTTAGAGTATTATGATTTCTGTTTTTTATCTATTTCTCCTGCTCAGGCATTGCTGATATTTCCATGGCATGGCAAGAAGCACTATATAGAATTATTTTGTATTTATTTCTTCTCTTAAGTATTTTTATTTTATGAACTCTGTAGAAACTATAATTACAGTTTTTATAATTTTGTATCATATTTTTTTTCTTTCATTCTCCTCACACTGGCCCAGTGTATTTGATCTCTTGTTTCTTTAGACTTCTTCCTGCAGAGACACTCAAAGCAATTGAAGACTTTCGTACTGCTGCTGGCTGTTTCTAGGTCTTACTGCTCCATGTAAATGTCATATGCATGCATTTACATGTGAGAGCACAGTAACAGTTGTTACACAACACTGTCCACCTGTAGATAAAATAAAGATAAATGTTTTATTTTTGTAAACACCCATGAAACCATTCTCCTTGATTTTTATATCACCTTCCAGGACTGTACTGTATCAGCAATCAATCTCGAGTTTCTAATTGCAAGTAAGAATAGAATTTTACCTATGAAAAAACTTTAATTAATAATAATTAATTTCAGGAATTGGTGCAGGCAAGAAATAGAGATTAGCAGGGGACAGCTATTTAGAAGAATGAAAATGTGTGTTTAATATATCTCTTCTAAAAGAGACAAACTAAAACTTAGGTCTGCTTCTCACAAATCATGAAAAGGTAAACAAAAAAGGCTCCAACAAGTATTTGCTTTATGGTTTACAGGAAGCAATAAAAGATCTTCATCAGACTTAACATAAAAATGAAGAAAAACAAAGAAACAAGAAACCCCCAAATCATTCTCATGAAATCATGATAGATCCTATCTGTTGGTGACTGTACTCTTCTACAATAAATGTCTCTGATGCCCAGTTTCATTCATACAAGTTAATTCATGGTCTGTCTCAGGTAAATGGGAAGACAATGATCTGTTTGTTCATGTGCTTCCAAGAGAGAGGAGCCTTTACTATTAACATTCCCAGTTGCAGTCCCTGTTTTCTTCAGGTGTCTTGAGGAACTCTCTATGTAGTAAGAAACTGAATAATGTATATACATGGTTGTAGGTTAGCTGGATATCTGCCTGACAGGTATGAAACAGAGCCTGTGTTGGGACCTAAGTCATTGTTAGATGGCAGCTGGGGTCAGGCAGGATGCCCTTCCACATCCACACCCAATCTACTTGAGTTTGGGAGCAGGGGAATGAAACTCAAAGTGTCCATGGATGTTCATGGAATATGGCAGTCCACCTTTCTTGTAGCTACCTCCTTGTGAACTACAGTTATGTCTGTTAATTTGGATCTGAACATAGAAATTTTCACCTCCTTAAATTGAACTTGTAGTTTTGAAATGAAAGAATGAAAAGTAAAGTTATAAAATACAGTACATTAAGAACATGATATCTGCTCCAGGGGTATAAAAAAAACAACTGTGCAATGGATATGAACTTTATTTTACTTAGAGTGAGAGTAACAGAACATAATCCACAGACTGTGCAACCTCTAGTATCCCATACTGTAGACTGATACCATCCTGTAAGGAGAACTGGGAAACATCTTGCAAAGCATTGTGATTCCTCAGCTCCTGTATATGGATGTGGAGGAGAGTTCTTTCTCATATGTCTTCTTTACCTTTTCCTGTCTGTGTCAAGCCGTGTTGATCTGATCTGGAAAACAAAGAAAACAATTCAATTACAGCCTTTGTACATATCTCTCATTGCACTGCTTAAGAAAAGTGGGAGCAGAATAATTGTTATGTTCCTCATAGTGTTTAGTGACTTTTTTTTGATGAATTAAAACCTCACAATAACAAAAATATATACTACAGCTTGCTATAGAACCTCAACAGAAATTTTGTTTAAATAACTGATGAAAGTGGAGGAAAAGGCTGTGGGTTAATGCAGGTTGCATTATCAGCTGAGAAAGTTATAAGAAGCTACAGTTTTTTCTCTGATAAGGTGTTCAACCTCCAACTGAACAGCAGGGGGAAATATTTTTTGTGGACCTTGTTCTTTGAGGTCAATTTTTTTGTCTTCCATCTTTCCCTCCCATTTTTTTTTCTTTTCTCTTTTTTTTTTTCTCCAGGTGGAAGATAGAACCAAGAGACAATACTTTTATTAGAAGGATATATTTTTGCAAAATCCTTGAATAAAGTTTACAAAATAAAAGTACAGACATTGTATACTTTACTATATGTAAGAGTTTAGAATTGTTTTGTAGCTGCTATGTTTCAGTATTAATTCTGATTTTATTAATGCAGTATTAATTCTAGAACTGAGTAGGTCAAAATCAAAACTGTGACTATTATCTACCAGTCCTTGGAAATTTATCTTCTAGGATTTTGTTTTTCCTTTTAGGTTCTGAGTTTTAATTTATAAGTTAATAAGAGCTGGTTGGAAAAACATTTTATGTGAATGTTTTTCTAATAGCATATGAGATTGAATCAAAATCTTAGTAGGGAAGCTCTGAGCTGTGCAGTCTGTGCCTGCCACAGGTGAGTCAGTGTATTTGAGTAGGACTAGGAAGATGTAAAAGCTGCATTTAGTTGTTCACACACAATCCTCAAACAACACATGGGTTGTTGTAGGATGTCAAAGACAATCTCTCCATCAGAATTACCTTTTACCCAGTTGGAGTTGATTTCAGCAGTTTTTGAATTGCCTCTCCTTGTGGCCCATACATTCTATATTCTTTATGTCCATTATCAGCAATCCATTCTTCTCCCCAGGCTTTGTTAACCTCCTCCTAGGTCTGAGACAACACTTGGATAAGAGTAGCACCTTTAATTTATCTCAAGTCCCTGCAGTAGTGCTTTATCTTATAGTCCAAGTTCAAGATATCCACAGAGGCATATTTGAGGGCTAGAGGGAGGCTTTGGTGGTTGTTGACGTCGCAGATGTCATCTTTCCCATAACTTGGGGTGATCTTTGTTTGACCAGTGATTTGTGTATGAGCAGTTGCTTCTCCACGCAGTTTGCTGCAGTGGGAGTTTTCATTGGGATGCTCTGATCAGGATGTGCTAACCAGATCTCACCTCTGTCAGACCTGGGGTGGTCGCCATCCTGTTGCTCCCTTCTGTGCCTTTCCCATGGCAAAGTCTTTCTGTGGACTTCACAGTGTTTGAGACAGGCAACTATGCTCTCTAAGTCCTTGCAGAACTGAATGAGGAAATTAAGGATGAAGTGGAGCTACACTTTAGGTGGTAAACTATGTTGTATCATATAATTTCTGGTTTGCCATAAATTTTTAAAAAGCATATAAGCAAATGGTATTCTGACAGATATGCTTTGACTTGGTAAGTTACAAATAAGCAGTGTTTTGGCTTCTGCTTTTGCTTACATGCTCTATTGATAACATTTTGTTCATGTTTCAACATCACTTTTTAGTATGAGTTTTAAATACTTACATATTGCAAAGATTAATTTGGTGCACCATATCCCCCAGATCTATTATTGATTTTATCCTTGTTTTCATGTTGCAGAGACAAAGTATTAGAATGGCATAAAATATGGCCCAGTTCTACTACAAAAGAAGCGTCAATGCTCCCTACAGAGATCGCATCCCTCTTCGCATTGTACGGGCAGAATCCGAACTGTCCCATTCAGAGAAAGCCTATCTGAACGCCGTGGAGAAAGGAGATTACGCCAGTGTAAAGAAAGCTTTGGAGGAGGCAGAAATTTATTTCAAGATCAATATTAACTGCATTGATCCCCTGGGAAGAACTGCACTCCTTATTGCAATTGAAAATGAGAACCTTGAGCTCATTGAGCTGCTCTTAAGTTTTAACGTGTATGTGGGAGATGCTCTGTTGCATGCCATACGGAAGGAGGTGGTTGGGGCCGTGGAGCTGCTGTTAAATCACAAGAAGCCCAGTGGAGAGAAGCAGGTACGTGCAGGATTTTCTGAGTTTGTAGTCTGGTCTAATGTAAAGATAAGAACTGTGCAAAGGGAGTAAGAAAAAGAAAAACAAAATCAGACATCATCCATCATCCATGCATGCAGTACTTAAAACTAGAAAATCAATTCCTTTGATGCTGTATGCATTGTATTCATCTGTTTATACATCATAGAGTCAGAAATTGTTTTGAGTCAGAAATTTTAAGTCTTTTAAGAAGTGTTAAGTCTTTAAGTCTAGTTCCAACATCCTGCCATGAGCAGAGATATCTTTCCTTAAACAAGGTTGCTCAAAGCCCCATCCAACCTGACCTTGAACACTTCCAGGGATAGGACACCTAGAAGATCTCTGAGCAATCTGATCCTGTCTCTCACCACCCTAATTGTAAAAAAAATACTTCCTCTGCCTATTCTAAACCCACCCTCTTTCAGTTTAAAACTGTGATCTCTTTTCCTGTCACTACAGGCCTTGGTTAAAAGTCTCTCTTTGTTTCCTATGACTCTCCTCTGTATAATGATAACATTATCCCTGCAGATATTGCTGGGAAATCTTTTATCATTCAAAGAAACAAATAATTCAAAAAAGAATAGAAGTGTTAATACGTAGTCCATTTGAATTAATTATGAAACTCACATAAAAGTCAATGAATGCGTTAACCCATCCATGTAGAGGTTATCATATCCCAACTCAGAAAGGCAAAACTGGTAGACATGACCCAGTTGATCAGAACTTCAGTCCTGTCTCAAGTAGTCATCCATCCTATGAAGTACAACTGAAAAGGTGTAAATTCCCCTCCTTTTCTCCCTTGTCTTCTCTCAAAGGAATATAGTCTCATTTTCTTGATTTCATGATAAAATAATTTTCATGATTTTCGTGATCTGATACCTACTCTGCTTTCCCTTGAACTGCCTTGAGACATCCTTGGGAAGTACCTAGCCTCTTGCAAATCTTTCCCATTTTAAGAAAATAGTGGAGATGGGATAACATAGCCCATAAATTATGATATTCCTAGGACTCTGCTAGGAAGAAAAACCTTAAAAGTAGCTATACTATTGTATTCTGTATTCATCAATTTCAACTTTTGTGTGTTATAGGTACTCTATTAATGCATTTCAATGAATAATATGTTGAAATTATTACAGGTCTTTTACAGAAATTGCATACAATATACTTTAATTACAGTATAATGTACTTGCCATGGATAGAATTGCAGATAATAGGTGAAAAGTATAATTTTTGCTGATAAAATAACATTAATTCTATGCTTCTTTGTTTAAGAAAGAAATATACTAGGTCTTTCTGCAACTGTGTGTGCCTGCCTTCTCTTCTATATAGCAAAAGCAGAGCTCCTGTAAAATGGCAACAGATTTATGTCAGAGAAGGGGAAGAAAACTGTATTCACATTATGTTTGTCTCATTTCATTATTCTTAAACTGATAGTGCAGATGAGAACAGAGTGCATAGGAATTTCTCAATGCAGTGTATCAGGACCCTGAAGGATCAGTGCACAGCCCCATCCCAAACCAGTTAAAACACCTGTGTCTCCATTATCCAGCCTCTGTAGTGGAAGCTGCTGTTTGCAGGGCAGAGTTCATGCCATTTGATGGTAGCCATCCAAAGGTGTGTGTCATCTCTGGTCTGGCTCCCTGGGCTTCCATTAGCAATGGAGAAAAACTGAGTTCCCTGGAGAGCTCCTCCTCCTGTCTTTATCAATTACTTGTTTTAAGACAGCATACACCCCTTTTTGGCCCTGGAAATCTACAGATTCACCTTACAATAGCTGAATAAATTTCAGACTGTTCTTCAGACTTTCAGGACTATGTTTTTGCATGTGCCACAGCTGCTGCAATGAAAATTCTTGCATGCAAACAGTAAAACTTGTATTAGGCAAGATTCACTCTATAGCAAACAAAAGATAGGCTACTTTTTGTGTGAATACTACCATGTTAGATTATCCACAAACTACTTTGCTCCAATCTAGAGGCTTGTTCTCTGTGCTGAAGGTTAAGCATGTTTTTTCAGTGCCAGAGTCCACTGCTGGCTGGTGTGAGAGTACTGCTCCTCCCTCCTACACTTTCTCGGTTTCCCTGGTTGCATTGCTGGGGGTCTTACTATAAAGTGTGAAGAATAATCATTAATCATTTGAACAGAGACATCTGTTTTTGTGTCTGTACAAGGCTAGGTTTGCCCATTGCCACCATAAGCACTGCTTGAAAGCCAGTGCTTATAAAAATGGCTTTTCATCAAAGATGTTGCTTGTGGGTGTTCTCTGTTGTATGCACTGGGGATCCCAACGATTAAGCTTCTATAGGTGTCATGTGTGTTATAATACACTGATAAACACACTGGTCCATTTTTAGGAACATGGCATGCTGAAGAGAATGCAAATGCCAATGGCATTTTGCAGTAATGCCACAATGAATTTAATATAATAAAAAAGTACCCTCTGGCTGAAAAATCATTCCAATGGGCTAAAGATATGAAATCTGAATACTCATAATTACATGCTTTAATACACTTTTATTATATACTTTTTTCTTCCTTCAAATTTTTGGGTTTTTTTTTCCCCTTCAAGTTTCTTTTGAAACTGTTTCAAACTACAACTCTACTTTTTGATTACTGGTATTTGTAAATATTTGACAATGTTTAGACAATGATTCATTTTCAGACGCTGTGCTTTTAATAACATGATATCTTTGGCTGTTTGGTTTTCCTTCTTTGAATACATGTGGTCATGTGTGGTAAAATCCTGGCCCCTTGAAGTTAGTGGGAGTTTTGCCATAGATACAGTGAGGTCGAGATTTCACCTTTTTTGCTGCTTTTTTGTTTGTTTGTTTGTTTTTTTGGGGGTGTGTGGTGGTTTTGGGGAGATTTTTTGTGGTTTTTCTTTGTTTGTTTGTTCTAGTTGTTGCTTTTTGGTTTTGGTTTTGGTTTTCTTTTTTTCTTTTTTGGCCCCTAATGAAGAGTTTTCTTTCTACAGAAGACAAATAATAATTAAAAGAAAAATACCTTGCTAAATACTTCTAGTCCAAGCACAAGAAAAAAAATTTGCAAATACTTAATTAGTGATAAAAGTTATGAACATTGAAATTCTGGGAAAAAACTGTTATGATTCACAAGTAAATGAATTAGCTCTCACTATTTTTTATATTCATGAGATAATACCCTATGCATGATGCATAGCTAATTTCAGCTTCACCTCTTACAATAATGTAGCTATATTTGTAAAAAGAAATAATTTTTAAGTGCAGAATTTCTTATATAATTCAAGCGCTCATTGTCAATGTCAGAAAGCTAGAAGAACAGGTCCTCTTGTATCAACAGAAAGATACAATTCTTCAGGACTGCTAAAATATATCTTTTAAAAGAACTGGTTATCCTCCAAAATTTAATGCTTTAAACATTTTATGGGTTGCAAAATAAAAGGGGAAAAATGTAACAATATGTTAATTCAGACCAAGAATAAATGTGTATAGTTAAAGTAATCCGTTTTTACATTTTTGGAAAAGTTTTATAACCAACATCTCCAAATTAGGAGATGCCACTGAATCTTAATTTACACCTTCTCATAAAAGAAATAAAAGAACACAAAAGAAAAACCAACCAAAAAAAAATACCACTAAAACAAAACAAACAAATAAACCACTCCAATTACGAAAAAACCCTTACAAAATCCCAATATAACAAACAAACCCCACCCCCATCCTCCCAAACTCACAAACTATAAAACAATGTTCAGATCTTGTTAAAGGTAGATCTAAACTCTCTAGTCTATTGGTCATTCAGCTGTGGGGCTCTACTTAATAGCCATAGGCGATGTGCTCAGCATTTCAAAGACCACACAGGTTACAATGGCTTTAACCGAATTACTAATCTATGGATACATCTGGTGCCACCTGGTGACGACAGATGAGGCATGGAGGTTTAACAGTTCTGAATTGTCTTTGAACTCCTTCTGTTTCTCAGTTTTTGAGTGATGTTTTTGCACTATACATTAATCCAACTCAGGAAAAAGGGTTTCTTGTTACTTGCATTTTATTCATTATATTTTCTATACTTTTTAGCTGTACCAGCTGCTCAAGCACAAGTAAAAGAGAATAGCACAAATTAATGTGAATGAGTTGAGGAAACTTGTCCAAGTACATTTAAATTACCATTCTTCAAAGCCATATGTCCTGAATTATCTGCCAAGTCACTTGTTGCATACCCTGAGGGATATCTGAATGCCAAATTAAGGAGGGGAGGGAAGTTGTTATTTTAAATTTAGTATCTACAGAAAACATTTTTGTCTTATTAAATTACATGCAGCATCCACAGATGGGCCAGGGATTAGGCAGCATAAAAAATTAATACCTTTATCTAAATCCTAGTGTGCTCTACTGCTTAAGGAACCCAGGCATTGATCATTAGCTGGGTGGTTGACCATCCAGATATTTGTGTATATTCAGGGAAGACTGAAGCAGAGGTGTAGCTGCCTTCTAAGGATGCTGCAAATCACATAAGTGAAGCTGAAATCTCAGTTACTAGGCTTGAATCCATGTAGCATTGTATTAGCTGACTTGCTTCAGGGCTTGGAAACCTGACTGCAGTGTTTATAGCATTGTCTGACTAGCAGAAAAAAGCACATGACAGTGATTTTATGCCTTCTGTTCACTATTATATGTCAGTCTTGTGATACTTGAGGATATTTTTAAAAGGGTGGACACTCATGGGATAGTTGGGCAGATGTGTAAAAAAAAACTGAGCTAATGCTAGACTGGCATTTGCAAACACAAGGGACTTGCTAGAGGAAGGAGAACTTTGGGACAGGGAAGGATGTGATCACTGTGTTATGTGCCTGGCTCATATGCAGAGAAAAGTAGAAATCGCTGGCATAGTACTGGAAGTAAGAAACTGAAAATAAACTATATCCACATGCTGCAACACTCAGAGACCTTTTGCTCTCCAAGGACAAGCAGTAAAGTCCTGTCATAAACTACTTTATGCAAAAGCCCTGCCTCTACTTACTCTGCTAAAGTCAAGCCAAGAAACCAGACTTCAGCTTGTCAATGTGTTGGCCTCTAAAAATGCAAGTCCGTGGCATATACAACTTTTTTTTTGTTGAATTTCGTGGATTTTCCTGGCAATTTCTCAAAGGCCCAAGAAAGGCTAAGTTCAATCTGATTTCTAAATATTTGGGAAAAAATATTTATTAGAAGAGACAAAACCCAAACCTCTGAAACTTTAGAGACATTTCTGAAGGACTGAAAGATTCAGCATTTAAGTTACCATTTTCTCTTCAGACAGACTGTGAGCAACTCTCCCTCATCAGTATGTAGGGGCCTCTTTAGTATTCTCTCTGGTCACGGTAGACTTTAAGTATGGTCTGTTCTAGCCTTTTTCTGTAGGGAAAGATCTGAGAGGAAGGGGATGAACATTTAGTGGCAGGAGTAACCACAGCAAGCAGTGGTTTTATTCTGTTAGAAGGAATGGGATCTGGAAGAGATGGGTGAGGAGAGAATTCATGGGGAAGAAGATGGCAGCTCTGACATCTCACAAACCAGATGTGAATTCGGGAATGCTGTGGTATTTATGTGCTATTCAGTGTGCTAGCAGCCATTGTGAACTCTTGGACAGGAAGAGTTATCAGGTGATTGGTAGGAAAGCTTGCTATTGTGGGACTTTTTGGGAGGTAGGGAGAGAAAGGGCATTGTTTTACTGTCAAAGGCTGAAGTTATATTTTATAAATCTTGAAGCATGTATCTGATTGAGAATTATTTGGAATGTGGGAAGGTAGCAAAGAAGAGGTCAACAATACAAGTTGTCTTTCACTTGAATCTACTTATGCAATTTTCATCAGGAAAAAACAGTGACTGACCTTATGCCAAAATGTGTCTCAANTTTTTTTTTTTTTTTTACCAGTGTTGCTAGGTAGTTTTGGAGAGAATGAAAGAATGTAAGAGAACAACTAGAATGAGGGAATGGTCCTGTGTGAGGAAGTGTCCAGGATGTTGTACAGTGTAGTTTTTAGGCCAGTGGAACAGACTTCTCTGTGGATGTTCAGGCACTCACCTAAGCTACCTGGGAGGGGATACAAACAACAAAGCTAGACAGCTTTGCAGGCAAAGTGCCTCCAGTCTTGCAGCATTCCCAGAAACAAAGTCTAAAAGCGAAGAGTCAGGAAACAGCATGAAAATAGCAAATAGCACAGAGCCTGAAGAGTCACTTTCAATTCCTGAAATACTGGCAGCATAGATGCTGCTCTTCTGGCAGAGCTCCTATCATGCCTGACAGAGCTCTTATCTCCTAGGAGATTCTCTACACGTGGCCACATCATCCAATTTGTTCTTTTAATGTCTCTTAGTATCTTTGGACTTCTTGAAATTGCCCTTTGAGCAGTCCCAGGGTCCTGAGATGAAGCCAATGCTCTTCTTTGGAGCTGCACTTGTAACCAGCCTCAGTCTCAGTCTCCCTTAATGTGTGCAGAGCATTTAGGCAGCTTTGGCCCATTGTTTTCTTTCCAAGGCTCATGGGATATAATTTTCCTAGCCCTGCATTGCCACACAGCCCAATGGTGTATGTGGAGAAGCTCCTATGTCAGGGTTGTACTTGCTCCTGATAAGAGTGGGCCCTGATGGAGAAGACCAGGGAATGTATACAGGTTATAGGTCCAGAATGCCTGCAATGGATTTTACATAAATGTATTTTTTTAATGCTCTTTTAAATTTTCCCCAGTAACTGAACTGGGAGTTACATTGATCAAGAGGAGGCAGAAAGAAAGATTTTATGAGCATTGCATGATGCCTGGTAGTTTGCTAATCTAACCTCTTTCTCCAGTAACTTTGCAAAATACCAGCCACAATCTCTTGTGGAATATTCTTTGTCTGTTGAGATTCAAGCATCATTTTTGTTTTGAAAATGTCTCCCACAGAAGTTTATGAACTAAATGTCTTTTTTGAATGTTGTGATTAATGACAGTCTAGCTAGTAATGAGTATGGAGGAGGCGTTGCAGAGAGTCTTTGTCGAGCTTGAAGTACACATTCTTAAAGTGGAACGTGAGGGCAAAAAGTTGTTTCTTTCCATTGCTAGCTGCCTGAGTGGGTAGCTGAGTATATTTTTCCCAGTGGCATCTGGTTAGTTAGAATTTTCTGACATATTGATAGATGGATGAATGGGAGAGGCTGTCTAGGGCATATTTCATTTTATGGATGAAATTGATATAGTAGCCTATCCACATATTCAGTCTTTTAGAAAACCATTTGGGCACATGAAAACAACATGTAGCACAGGTGCACTATAAAGGTAGAGCTGACTAATAGCATATGAGATGGAGATAAGAATTTACAGAAGTATTGTTCTTGTGTTTTAGAAGGTTGCTGGCTGTTTTCAAGTTCAAAGAAGCTGCACATAAATGTCATTATGTCTTGGCAATAAACCCAAACTGTCTGTGTTTATATGCATCAGAGCTAAGGTGGGTGGATGAGTAGAAAAACCTGTGACAATTACTAAAGAAATACTCCAGAAGCTGGTATGCCTGTGCCATCAAACAGAGCTGCTAGAAATTTCAATATTGAGGTAGGCAATGTGTTCTACAATATGCACCCATCACCTTGTAACAAATGCTAAATCATAATATTTCATGGTTGAAGCAGTAGCAAAAGACGAATGCCAAAATATGGGGAAATATGACAGTTTCTTGACCTCTACCATAAGATGAGCCATTTTTTTATTGGCAATATAAAGAAAAATTTTGACTATCAGGATCCTCACAGATAGATTTCTGGAAGGTAATGTTATTGAGGATAACTTTTCCCAGCTGTGAATCTAATCCTCTGGTTTAGTAGTTTTCAGAAATCCAGAAAATTTTGGTGATGACAAATATAGATTTATTTTAAAGTCAGCTAGTGAACCAAACTTCCACCTAAACTTGAAGTGTTACAGGTTCAGAAATATTAAGTACTTTTCTGCCATTATTTGCTGACATTTTAATATTTCTTGTTTTAAGCTTATGCTAGAAGTGAAAGTACTTTCCTACCATGAGGAGATGAGTACAGATCATCAAAAATATTTGAAAGTCTAGAAAAAATCAAACTCTTAAAAAAAAAATTCCAAATCTTTAGAAAGTTAATTAAAAAATAAGGTCTGCGTAAAAGTGAGATTTCTCTCCAGGAAGTCACGTTTTCTGTGCTGATTTATTTTCCCTTATTTTCATGTTTTTTGAGGCTTCTTTACAGCACTCAGCCAAACTTAAAATCAGAATAGAGATAGCATCCAAATTTAAAAAGATGTCCAAAATTTCTGCCTTCTACAGTCAGTGGTCCTGTACTGTCATCTTCACAAGCCTCCATGCCTGGCATCCTTTTTGCCAAACCTGCCTGCCTTCACTTCGTGACAACTCATCAACTGCAAAGATAGTTTCATCCAAAGATTTTAACAGTTTTTCAGTGCCTGAAAATAAGTTATGAATAAGCTTTGAGGCCAAGACTATAAATCTGTTAAAAGTGAGAAGTTCAACAAACAGAACCTTTTTTGATTTGAGGTAGTCTTGTCTTCTAAGGTCTAGAAATCCTCATTACCAATTATTTGTACATTTGGCAATGCAAGTTAACTTGGGAAGTTAACAAATTTATAAGCATTAAAGGAGCAGTATAAACAAAACAGTATCTTTTCTGCTTAGAGCAGCCTCTTAGGGAACAGTTAATGCTTTGGCCCTTGATAGAGCAGATTGAGATCTGTGCTCTGAATAAATATATGCTATATATAAATATATGTATACAGATCTATATGTAAGGGGGTGGAAATCAGCCCCCTATTCAGATTCCTGAAGCAGAAGGCAAGGCAGCAGTGGAGCTCAGAGTCTGTGCAGAGATGTGTCCTCCCTGTCCCCCCCTGCCCTGCAGAGGAGAGAGACCCTCCAGAAAGTCTCATGTCATGTCTCATGTCATGTCTGTGTAGATCTCTCGCATTCTCTAGAGTGTCTTAAGCAGTAAAATGCTGTTTGAATCAGTCCATTTACTGCTCACATATAAGTCAGATAGCTTGTATCTATAACCCAGTAAGGTCAGTGATGAGCAAGAGGATTTCTTGACCAAATGCAAGTGTCTAATGCAAGCTAAGAAAAAAACTTCTTTGGACTCCACTCACTACATCAACAGGGGCCCAGCTCTACTGAGCTCACATGTAGTGGGTAAGTGAAATATGAAGCATGTTAGAATATGAATGTGAGACATGCATTGTGGCCTTGCAGTTATGTCACAGACTCTGTGGGAGCTGAGATGAGCCCTAAATTTTCCTGGGTATAACAGGAGCTTAAAAAATAATTCAGATATAGAGCTATCATTAGGTGTTTAAATCTGAAGATAAATACCCTCCTGTGCATTCTTCTGCAACTTGTCCTCTTTCTGACAGTGCCCAGTGCAGAAATCCAGGAAATGTTTTAGGAACAGGACCACCTACTGTTGAAAGAAGCTCAAGGCACAGCAGTTTCTGATGGACACAAACCTCCAGGCAATCCAAGGCTGAGCAGTGGTCCACTGAAAATATTTTCAAAGAGCCATCATTTTATGAGGAGCCACTGTGCTCAAATGCAGTTACCTCGAACTTGCCTGTGGAGATACAAACCTTCAGCCACAGGAAAACCCTAGGAAAATTTAAAAAGCAGAAATGCACCACTGTCAAGAAGCTTGTTCATATATGGTCTTCCACACCCCACCACTATCTTTCCTGTGTCACAGGCCATCTCTTGTGAAATTTCTCTGTGAGCAGTTAAATTTATGAAATCTGATTTCCGCCTAACTATATGTATCATGATTGAATTTCCTCTTTTTAATGTTATGAGCACTCATCAAAGCTTCTGAAGAAGCTGATACACTCATAGTATCATTTTTGTATGAATTCTCTGGTGCCTAGTAATATAGCTGCACTCACACCAAAATTTTCTTTAGATCTCAAACATCCATATTTTTTGGGAAATTTGCAGGAATTTAGTATTTCTAATATTCCTTCATGTTAACACCCAGCTGGAGCAATCCAACAAATTCAAAAGTCACAATGGACTGACTGATAAAGCCCATTAATATGATAACAGGGGCTTACTTGTCTTGGGATGCTACCAATTTAACTTGTCAATTTACTGACTGTTTTCTGGATAGAGGATATGTGTGTCACATACTGCGCTGACAGAAGTGTTTCAATTGTACTTTGTGCCTGAACCAGGATCCATATCTTCCATATCTTCACCACAGATTGGCAAGAGGCAAAATTAGTTCCCCTTTCAACTCAGCTACTAAAACACTACTGAGGGTTGGTAATAAAATACTATCTAAGTTTGCAGGCTTGTCACAGTGTGTGAGACCTTCTGGCAGGGGAAAAAAAAAAAGAAATCTGAAATATCTATCTTCAAAGTGTAATATTTCATATTATGTACTGCTGAATATTTGCAGAAAATGCAAAAACATCTGCCACCATTTTCTTTGCTACCAACTTCTTTTATGACACTTACTCTAAGTACAAGCAATCTGGCTGATGAAATTAAATTTCTCTTCCTTGCTCATTTACACCTTTGTTTGTTAATTCTCTACTTACTACCATGTCCCGAATTTAGTAAAAATATACTTGCATACACTCAAAGAAAGGAAAAAAAGCATTTCCATATCCTAAAGTACGTTAGGAGTAACTCTTATGCATGGGTGCACCACACATGTAAGATCTGCACCGATCAAGTACCAATCAATTGGTGAACTCAAGAGGAATACAATACTAAGATAAGCCTAACTTGAAACAAGGAGTATTAAGGGGTTTAAACCAATCCATTCCCCTTGGCATCAGTTTCAAAGGCTTCCTTCTAGCAATGTACCCTTAAGTACCTCTAACTAAGTCTTCTGCCCCTGGTCTCTCACTGTGTAGGGCAGGTTATAATAATGCATGTCTCTGCCCTTTCTCCTTTGATCTCTTTGCAGTGCAAATTCAAAGGGAAGATTTTTATTTCTACCAATCTTTTCTTGTTTACTTACATGTTTCCAAAACCTCATAAGCAGGAAGATTGTTCAGCTGATTCTTGTATGCAAGGAGGATCTTAACGTGTCTATTGTTAAGGAATTAAATCCATCTGAGAACATCTTCAACCATTCAGTTTTCAATTTTTTGACTCTCAAATAAATCTTTTGTTCCCAGCATATCCTAGCATAGTTCTGTGAGCCTTGGTCTCCTCTGTATACTTCAGAAAAAAATGCTCTGTTTTGCATCTGGGAAATCTGGCAAATTTACAGTATGGTTCAAAATGTAGAGCTTCTGCTAAATGACAAACCACTGAATAGCATGCTAGGAATAATTTACTTATGAAACAGCTTACTGTGAAGTTCCTCTGCATCCTCTGAAGATACAGGTTTCTTTGTTACTGCCATAATATTTTGTGTTCCTTTCTCTTAATATTTTTAAAATAAAGAAAACATTTTTCTGTAAGTGTTCCTGAACTTGCCTGTTTTCCACTTTGTTCTTTGTGAGTATAACCGTTTTAATTTTCTCAAACATTAAATGTACTTACCAGCCATGAAGACATCACAAATTACTTTGCAATGTTAAATAACTGCAATCAGCTGCAAAGAAGTTTAGCTAATTCCCACCCTCTGAGACACTTGTATCTCCTAAACAGTTTGTTGATACAAAGGGAGGCCACCAATCTGTTACTGTCTTTTCTGCAAAAGCTCCTTTTCAGAAACTATCTCTATAATTCTGTAGCCAGTGGGACAGCTTTTCTTGTTTCTAGATCTAAGAAGCTCAGGGATAAACAAAGGATCCTGCTAAGATTCTAAGAACTCCTTTGTTCTGACATTTCTCTGAAAACCTCATTGTCGAAGCAAGCCAATTTCTTTCCACCTCTCAAGCTGACTATTGGAGACATTTTGGGACAAGAAAAATTAACAGGGAAAAGCAAGAGCTTTTCCACATTTTACTAATCAGACCAGAGACACAGTTTCTCAGGAAATGGAATATCAGACCTAAGCTTCATTAAAATGATTTTGTCTTTATGAGCCATTCTGTGTTTGGTAAAATTGTCTATGCATCTGTTTAAAAAATCTGGATGGCAAGGTCCCCCCTAGATCTTCTTTGAACATTCAGGACATTTCACTATTGACTTTACTCATCATGCAAACTCTGAGAGAGGTATATATGAGTTTTATCATGATGGAAATACATAATTCAAGTTCCCCTTTAATCCCTCCCATAATAAAATCTTTCTTCTTCTCAGCTCTCATGTTTTTCCAAACCATTCTTCTTTTCTACTTTCACTGTCCCTTGAGTGAAAACAACTTTTGATTGTCACTCCTCATTATGAGCAGTCAAGCAATGCCCAGAACTCTTACTAGAAGCACTCCTTTACCTGTTTAAAAATTGTGGAGAGACCAAGTGTAAGTTCCATAGCTGAAAACAAATTCTGAGTATCCTGGCAGTCTTCTGTTGAGTGTCTACTTTTAAGCATTTTCCTACCCTTGCTCAAGCTACTGCCATTGACAAAACAGCACATCCATTCGTTCATAATACTCACAGGAAAACATTAATTGGAAATGAGCAGTTTTGTGTACAGGCAGTATTTTGGATCATACTTCTTTCAGAGATACAGGGAGGAGAAATAAATTTAAAAAAGAAAAAAAAAGAGAGAGAGAGAAATAAAGCACTGAAGTCCTTTGATATCAGTCCCACCCAACAAATTCATGTCCTAAACCTATAAAATCCAGCATATTTCCCTCTGCTTCTGTCTGAAAACTGTTATCAATTAATTTTACAACATTTCCTTTCCATTCCATATCCTCTTTTTTCAAATAAAATAAATGTATAGTTTTTTGGTTTTTTTTAACAGCAGGGACTATCCTGAAGAAAATAGTCAAACATCCTGCTTGTAAGTACCTATAAGAAAATATAGACATGAATAGCAGTCTACTAAGATTTGTCAGGAACAAAGCTTGTCATAACAATATAATTATCATTCATCACCAGATAGCAAGCTCTGTATGTTGGGGAAAAGCAGTACATATCATATAGCTCGAGATTTGTAAGATTTCATAAACTGTCACTCAAAATGCAGTCTAAGAAAACCACACTCACAGAAGCTGCCAACAGTAATTGCTCT
This sequence comes from Toxostoma redivivum, assembly GCA_013397375.1. Classification (NCBI taxonomy): domain Eukaryota; kingdom Metazoa; phylum Chordata; class Aves; order Passeriformes; family Mimidae; genus Toxostoma; species Toxostoma redivivum. Next base: position 186,590 of record VXBI01013417.1, on the reverse strand, counting down.
GATAGGGACAGACCCCTGCAGGATTGCTCATTTCATCCCTCTGTTGAATTCATATGTCCTGTTTCACCAAGTATTCATGACATTTTAGATGAAATAGAGGGCCTGTTAATTCTGTAGACAACTGACAATGTGGGGCAATCTCAAGGCTTTTGCAGGACACAAGTGGAATTCAGGTTTTGGCAAGCAAGAAATTATTTCTGTGAAAAATAAAATAGTTCAGTAAGAAAAAGTGTAAGGTTCTAAGTGGAGCAGAAATAATCAACCAAGTATGTATTGGAATTAAAAACAATTAAGATAACAGTTCTGCAGGGAGTATTAAAACAAGAGTAATATAAAAAGACTGGAAAATATCATATTGCTGTTCAAAAGTCAGTATCACATCTGATGACAACAGAATGAGCACAGATCACAGAATTGTAGAATCACAGAATCACCTGGGCTGGAAGGGACCTTAAAGGCTCTCTTGTTCCAGCCCCCATAAGGAAAGTCTGAATGAAGAATTAGAAAATGGAAAATAAGCAAATAAATAAAGTATTCTCTGTATTCACTTTTCATAGAACAAGAATTTATGGGCTTAAACTGCACAAAGGTAAAGCATATGAAGTATCAGAGACATTGTGAGGAAATGGTGTGACATATCCACCCACCACTGCAGATCTTTAGGAACAGATTGGTCAAATTCTTTTCCTTAATGTGTTACATTAATGCTTTTTGTGCAACGTGGCTGTCATGGAGACTGGAAGTGATCAGTCCATGATGTGACTTTTGTGACACACAAATTGGTTCTGTAATAAGATGAGCATGAACAAGCATTAAAAAGCTCACATCTTGGGGTAGGTTAAGTGTAGCTGATAAAAAAAAATAAAAAAACACATCCGAGGTTTTGAAAACTCAGCTTGTGCTTGAAAGAAAAAATGAATGAAAATAACTCAAACTTGTAAATTTAACTTTTCAAAATTCACAGACTTGTAAAAAGGCAAGCACTGAAGCCTCCTTAAATGTGGCAAGGTTTCTGTATTACTATAAACATCCCTGTTTCAGTCATGTCCCAACAAAGCTGAAAGTAAATTTTCAGCAAAATAAATGGACATAATATTGCATAAAACAATATTTTAAGTGGAGGGGAGATATTCTTTGCTAACAGTGGTTCATATTACCACCAAATGAGGACATTTAGGCCTGAGCCTTGGAAATACATTATGACATGTACACTGAGAAGGGTTTACACAGACCCAAGAATGTTGCCTTTCCCCCCTTACCATTAGGAGACAGACTAAAAACAAGGTCTCAAGGTAACACATTCAGCATTAACTGTTCATACTCTTTTTTCACACATCCTGGAGAATTGGCCAAAATGATGAATGCAGTACTTTTGAAAAATACCTGTCTTGTATCTCAGAAGTGCAGGTTAGGAAACCCAAGCCATGGCTAGCTGTGGGTCAGTGCCAGCATGAGATAGCACACTAATCATGTTTTGTGCTAGTTAGCACATGGCTTGTGTCTGAAGAATAAATTATGTTGAGCTCTATGGTAAGGGGCGTGTTTACCTTCCCCAGTTTCAGCTATATGAATTAGATGTGTATCTTGGGTTGCTTATCAGACCTCCTCTCTGCTAGACATCTTTCTTGCACGACATGAAATATAATATTTTCACAAGAAAATATTAAGGACATTTTTAAAAATTAATAGTTAGAATTGTCATAATCATATAGTACAATCACAGTAATTTAATCTGGAAAAATGTGGGATTGGCCTTTCTTACTGTTAGATTATGGGGAAATATTGGAATAAAGGAACTTTTCAAGATAAACAAAAAATAAAATTATCTGGAATACTTTGTTAAAAAATGTCCACACAAAAATATCTGATTTTTAATTATTATTTTTTGTTATACCTACCTGGCTTTAATTCATAACTGGAATTACATTAGACTCCAGAGAAAAGAAATCTGGAAGACAAGCATTAGACACCTTGCCAGCACTGAGGTAAAATGTGGGTATGAAAATGTTAAAGGACACAATTTTTAATTAAATCTTATGAAAGTATGCATTCTTAAGAAGTTACAATGTTACTAAAACATTTACAATTAGTCCTCAGACTGTTAGTTGGTTTACAGTGCCTAAGACCCCTGTTTTCTACATCTGTTATGTGTCTGTTTCCTACAAAAAAAAGAGAAAAAAAGTAGGCACGGAGGTAGAATATTTTCCAGTGAAAGATAATACTTCAGTAGCAGATTAAGAGTGTGGTACTTACCTTTAGGAAATGTAATGAGTTCAAGGACAGTGAACAAGTAGAACCCTTTGCAGGGAGGCCAGGGAAGTTGCCTTTGGAAAGCAGACAATGACAGTGTACCAGGGGGTGTTGCCTGGCTAGTATCACACACATTGCTAGGAAATTATGCTCTCCCTGAGCTCAGCTTGGCTACTTCCATCCACTTGCCTGCCTTACACCCTTGGCCCCACAGTGTGCCAGCTGTACAAGGCACAGTGAGCACCCTGGAACGGGGAAAAGCACTTCCAGACAATCAGGAGACACCACTGCAGTCCTGCTGTGTGTCTTGTGAGGATGTTTCAACATGAGTCTCAGGACTGTGATAACTGATTTCAAGTTATCTTGAGATGATATTTCTAAATTATTCAATGTATCTGGATGTTTATTGGTGTCTTAATCCACAGTAAAGGAGTTGCAGTAAGAGGAATTTTTTGAACCCTTCCCATGGTAACTACTTCCATTGTCTTAATCAGGATGTATTTCAGGTGATGCAATAATGATACAATAATAGCAAACAAAGAAGAGAAGAACTCAGCAGGCCAGAATGTAAAACATGGAACTGTATATGAATAGGGCTAACTCATGTGCTGTGGGCTGTACGGAGATGTAGAGTTAAGCATTTTCAAGGTGTTTGACTGATGACAGCTATAGAAAAATAGTGATAAAGCAGCTGAGACTTTGATGACACACTTTTATAAGAAAAATTTCTTTATATAACTTGGTACTGCATGACATATGTATTCATCTTATCTGTCATATATTCGCTATTTGCCTTTGCTTTAGGTTTTTTCCTCCAGTCATGCTGTCATGATGGACATGACTCAGAAATTTATTCCCCTAGCTACCCAAAACCAAGAGGGATTTGCTTTCATTTACAAACAAAAGACAAAATAATTGCAGATAAATAAACAAGGACAAGAGCCAGGTGGCCTATCTGTTTGCCCAAGGAAATAGATTTCCATAGATTCTGATTTCTTGCACCCAAACAGCAGGTAAATCGACTGCAGTTTTCAGTCTCTCTATTGAGATATTGCAGTAATGAGAGCTATTATGAGAAATCTAGATGGAGAAAAGGACACACATGGGGTTTAAGATCTTCCTTTTCCAAACTGACTGTTATATTTTTCTGTTTCCTAGATGTCTAAGAGAACATCAACAATCGGTCTCTTCTTTGATGTCATGGGGACAGGAAAACATCTCAGACCTAACTGGCATTAATTTAACCTAGATTTCTCTTCCTGTCATAGCAAAGGAGCTTGTCTTCACACAGACCATACAGGGAATATAAAAACATTGAAGAGGACCATTCCATTTGGTATCTAAAATAATTGTTAGATATCCAAACCAGACTGACTCCTTCCCAGTTACACTGAGTTCAAGGAAAAGAAATGCAAAAAAAAATCTCATGCCCTTGAGCGCTGAAGTGTTCAGACTTTGAGCTATCCTTTATTTTCTGTTTTGTTTTCTTTTGTCTACTAATCACACAGACATTCATAACAAATATACATAATCACCAAACCTCTTCATTCAGCCCTGTAAATAGTGTTGAAGTAGAAATTCTTCACAAGATGTAAGATGGCAAAACTTATTTGACTTTGCCAAGTTTAAGCAGCCTCAAACTTAGCACACTAACTCCAAAATGTATAATATAGTTACACTACTGCTGAGCCTTGGGAAGTCAGTCACAATCTGATTGTAAGACCTAGTACCTTTCTATCCTCCAGGATTTAAGGAAGACTCGAATATTTTCTGTGAGTGTTTTCTCAGGGCTTCCAAATGTGTGGCTAGTATCAGAGTATGCTGGTTATTTAGTTTCATTCTCTTTAAAGATAATTATTTTTAGTAATTTGAAAGTAAAATTCATTGTCAGTCTGATAACTTAAGAGCAAGTACTCCGGGTCAGCTGTAAGATGTTGAAATTTTCTGAATGCCATGAGAGCACTCAGTACTTCAAAGATAAGTACTTCATTTTGCTTCAGATGAGGGAATAATTTGAATAATTTAAAGGATCAGGGGTTAAAGTCATGATGTAAGTGAAGTCTTAGAGTTTGCCCTTTAAGTTTAAATGTTTCTGTAAGTTAAGGCTGAAAAGTTGGGATACATACTTCTATATTTGGGTAAATTCCGATGCAATGAATTGCAAAATGTGTGCACTAGCCTTGAATCTGAATTAGCTTAAGATGAAAGGTTTTGATAAACTATGAGAAAAAGCAAGCAGCTTGTAAGGAAGTGAACCCCATGTACAAGTCAGCCACTGTAATGCCATGTCTTTTGAAGCTGTGTCTTAATTTTTCAGAGCTTGCAGATGATTATATGTTTAAGATAGCATTCAGTTCTGGCAGGGCTTGAAGCAAATGTTACTTTAGTACTGTCAGAAAGTAAAAAACTAGCAACATGTGAAGTGACAGAGTTATACTCTGAGCAGTCAGTGAGTTTGATGTTACAGCTTTCTGACCTTGAGTTTTCTGCCCTTGCAACTCTCTCCTTTGCTTTCTGGTACCCTGAATCTGAGGCCAAGGTGGAGTCTCACTGCTTATAGCAGACACTGTCAGAACACAACACATGCCTCTCTGTAAACCTTTTTCAGTTCTATCATAGCCCAAAGTCTCATTTCTACTAATGCAAGGTTTGAATCTCTACCATCATTTTCGTGCTATTCTAGTCTCAAAAGCACTGGCCACAGCTGCAATTTAAAGAGCATGAAAAGTGTGTGTGTATGCATGGAGTGTTCTTTTTTTCCTTATATAATATGTAAGTAAAAGAGAAGACAAATCTAAGACTACAATAACCTGTGAGAATTGGAGTTGGAAACAGGTCTCACTTCCCCCACTGACACCAACTACAGGAGAGAAAACATATATGGATTTCAATCCCAGTTCACACTGGACAGGAATAATGATGTGGTCTGAGTATCCCCAGGTGGGCTCTGTGCAGTGTCCAGCCAGGAGGTGACAGATGTACCCTGGAAGAGACCTGACAGAGCAGCATGGGCAGAGCCACGGAGTCCTCTGGGTAGCTGTATGTCCAGAGTTGTGATTTTTGGCCTGAGACCAGGCACAGCACACAGAGCTTCTGTTTGTTCTTGTACCCAAGTATTCCCTCCATCCATATATTCTCATCCATCCATATATTCTCATCCATCCATATATTCTTATTAGTATATTCTCAGCTGCATTCCTTACCTCATGAGAAATATTTAACCCGTGTTTCTCTGCACATGCTACACCATTATGTTTGTACCTCAGAATAAAGCAAGCAGAAATGAAGTTGCACAGAAGCTTCTTGGCTCAGAATCACTGGTTGTGAACATCCACCTGTGAGGACAGCTGCACCCTCTGCACGGGATCGTGAGGGTGGGTGTGCCAGCCCAGGCAGCCCACAGTCCTGTGCTCAAACAAACTCAGTGCCAGCCGGACTCAGTGCCAAGCCAAGCAGGCATGTCTGAGTGCACGAGAGGGGAGGAAAGGTATTTTGGCCTGTTGACTCCACATACTTTCTCAGAATCTGGCACAGCTACTTAAGGTCAGCAATACACTATGGCCAGGCAGGTTTTGCTTCCATAGGGATGTGTGATTACAGTCCTGAATGCCAGATCTCCAGTCATGACTTTCCACCCCCACCCTACTTGTGTTTATTCCACCTGGCAGTGAGGCCATGGTGCTGTCATGAGACTTGCATCAAAATTTTTTTCCTCCCTGTGATGGCCATCTATTTCTCTAGCCTTCAGATAACTTTGAGTCAAATGTTTTCCTTTTTCTTCCTCCTAAAGAGCTTCACTCAGAGCATCTCTCTGTGGTGCTCTGTGGATTGAGTTTTGTACTTGGTTACTGAGCTGTGGACCAAAGGCAGACTGTAAGTGATGATGCCAATATAATTTTTTGGATTGACACTGGCTAATTACACCTGCATTCTTATTCATACTAATCGAACTATTTGTCTTGACCTGGGAAAGAGTCTAGAGCCTGGTAGTGTAAAATAAAGAAACAAGACTAAAATGAAAAACCTTACAGTCTTCTGATAAAGAGGACTGACAAAACAGAAATGCATATCAGAAGAGGATTTAAAAATGGTCTCTGGAGACCTTTCTCCTACTAAATCCCCTGTTTTCCTATAAACAGAATATGTTTCTTTATGGGGGTGAATGTAGAACTGAGCTTTAAGGCATTAAGCTCTTTGCAGCAAGTATCTTTGTTTCTCTATACACCCTTATTTTCAACATTCTCTTTAAGAAAACACATATTTTCATCTCATTTACATGAGCATTTTTTTTTCTAAGTCTAACTTGCCTCTGTCATGGTCATTGCTTCTTTCACAGACCCACAATTATGCCCAGCATGATTCTTTCTTCCCTATGAAGCTGAGATAAACCAGTGAGAGGCAAGAAAAATTTCCATCTTGCTCACTTCAATGGACTGGGGAGGAGCATTTGTATCTAACTTGTCCTTGTTTATCTAATAATTTGCTCTAATAAATCATTGTCCATGGGTTGTTTGCATATAAACAGGTTCTATGAGAAATCACACCCTGTTTATAGCAATTCATTAACTGGAAAGACACTATCTTAGTTAATTGAATTGTTATATTTAAAGAGTTTCCTTCAACTCTGGACAGAAATAATAATCCATCAGTAAGTGTATTACCTGGTAAACATTTTTAGCTTAATTTTCTGTAAGTCTTGTTCAATGAGGAGGCCTGTAAGGGTTTTTGTTTTTGCCTTCTTTCACAGGTGCCACCAGTGCTTCTGGACAAGCAGTTTTCAGAGTTCACGCCGGACATCACACCTATTATTCTGGCTGCCCACACCAACAATTACGAAATCATAAAGCTCCTTGTGCAGAAGGGGGTGTCTGTGCCCCGGCCACACGAGGTGCGCTGTAACTGTGTCGAATGTGTCTCGAGCTCAGATGTGGACAGCCTCCGTCACTCTCGGTCCAGACTCAACATCTACAAGGCTCTGGCCAGCCCATCATTGATTGCTTTGTCCAGTGAGGATCCTTTCCTTACCGCTTTTCAGCTGAGCTGGGAGCTGCAGGAACTGAGCAAAGTCGAAAATGAGTTTAAGTCAGAGTATGAGGAACTGTCACGGCAATGCAAGCAATTTGCAAAAGATCTCCTGGATCAGACACGGAGTTCCAGGGAATTGGAAATTATTCTTAATTACAGAGATGATAATAGCTTGATAGAAGAACAAAGTGGTAATGATCTTGCAAGATTGAAACTGGCAATTAAGTACCGTCAAAAAGAGGTGAGTGTGCTGGAGAATATTTAAGCTTATTCAGTAGTAGTAATGTGACAGATAAGAGCCTGAAATACATCCTTTTAACTGAGACAAATTTCTGCTTATCTTTTTTTTTGTTCTGCTAGGTTTCTGCTCTTTTTATAGGTTTAATTACATGAATTTGAATAGTTGTTACAGTTTGATAGTATTAGAATTTAAAATGTTCTCTTCTAGCACAGATTCTGTGAAACTTTTTTCTCTTATACCTGAATAGATGTAGTCTCCAGTAGTTGTGCTCTGAGTGCTCTTCAGTAATAGGATGAGAAATATATAAAGCATAGTTTAAATTAACTTGGACCATGTCTGGCAGAAAAAGGCAGCTATGTGTTAAAACACGAGGCATCTCTGTAGAGAGGTTTCTTCAAAAAGTAGCTATTATAGATACTGACACAGAAGTTTAATAGCCATGCATGACTCTCAAAAATGTTGTCATTCAGATTCTCTTTCATAAAGAATTAAAAATGGAAATACCTGGTTATTGGTGTCCATGGTAGTCAAAAATTAATACATTTGCTTCACCAATGTGTACATTCAGCTGGAATCAGAGGATGTTTGCATACCTTTTTTAAAGTAATGCAGGTTTTTTTTGTGCATGCAAACGCAGAAGAAGCAAGACACAAGAATGAGTCAGGAAGACAGTTTCCATGATACTTCCAAACCTTCACCTAATCCCTACACATCATCATGTCGGAATATGTTGTATTATCTTATTAGGAAATAGTACATTCCAAGCTGAACTATGGAATTTTATAGGCAAGACAAATGTAACTGTATAGTATTTGCTCATATTCATTAAAGCAAATGCTTAAGAAACTTCTGTTAAATTGAGCTAGTCTGTCTATCTCTGCTAAATCTTGGTTCTGCAAAATATAATAGTAAATGTGTTATTAAGTATGTTAGAAAGGTTTGAAGAAATAATAACCAAACATTTAATGATTCTTTTGTTCATTTGAAATACAATTTAGTCATCCTAAGAAGCTACCATGGAGGTAGGGAACTGCTGAAGTACTGATGGAAGAAAAACCTCAATTGGTCTCTGACTTCATAAGCCTTCTAATAAGCATTTTTTCCTTTAGGAAATGTAATTCATCATTTTATATTTTATAGTATAATGTTTCAGGCAACATATTCACTGCCTTCATAAATTATTTTCAGATCATACTTTGCCTGATTTAACAACCACTATTTCTATTTCTCAAAATGCCAATCCTGTCTTACAGTCATTTAAGAAAGTGAATCTTGGACTTCTGTTTTTGCAAGGATTCATGCATTGAAATAAAATTCTGATCTCTTATAGTTTGTCTGTTTGTTTGTTTTTAAACCTTACCACAAAGCTTGAATTTTCTTAATTTGAGATAGAGACAGTGATAGGCATATGTAGGGTGAAATATTTTTCATAGTTGCATCTGATTGCTGTGCCTAATTAAGTTGCAGTAACACAGCTGATAACATAATTTATTCTTCATAATAGAAAACATTAGGCCTTACTGATTTAGTGAAACAATTCCAAATCAGTGTATCTTTTATATTTTAAACACGTTTTTAATTTCTATAAATATTTCCCACTACCCCTACCATTTGATTCTCGCTGAAGTAAAATCAAGATTTACTAAATGTGTTCCAAAATGTATTCCATACTCATTGCTGAAGTGAGCAGTAGCCTCTGTAACTGTTCCTTATTTTATTTCTGATTATTACTACAATATTCTGGTAGGTGCAGCTCTAAATCAAGAAACTTATCTCAGGCATAACAATTGCTTGGATTCTGGCTGTCCTGGTCCATATAGATCATGATAAAAGTACATCATCAGGTTCTTTTTCTTGTGTTAAGGATGTTACAGGAGACACAGCCTCCGGCTGAATCCAGCAGCCTCCAGGGTCAGCGGATTCTTTCAGCTTGGGCACTGGAACCCAACCAGGAGCTCTTGATAGTACAATATTTTAGGCAATATATTCACTGCTTTTATAAATTATTTTCAGATGGTACTGCTCCAAACTTAACAATGACAATTTCTGTTTCTTTAAATGCCTCCCCCCCCCCGAAACAAAACAGCAAAACAGATAAGAATGCATTTTCTTCCCCTCTTATCTTACAACCCACCCCTAACATCTCAGCCTTTATTCATGCTATTATCAACACCGTATTGGGTCATAGCTCCACAAGTAAGCACTCAGTTTCCCTGGTTTCAAAACCAAATGAAAATGTTATCTGAATTAGCTGCAGCTCCACGTAAGGATGGAGAAGACAAATCCCAAACCCTCTATGTGGTTCACAACCAAATCTGAGTTCAAGTTAATTGCAAACTTCTGGTGCAGTAATGCAGTTAAGTAGAAGAGAATAGTAGCTCTCTTTATTGATTAGTAGATAGTCATCATTTCCACTCATGCCAAAATATGTGTTTTCTTGTCATATATATCCAGTGTTTAACAGAGATATCACAGCAGAACCCAGTCTCTCTCACTGTTCAGTTAAATTTGTTTTAGCTTTGCTCCTGTTTAGGTATTACGCACATAACTACAAAAATGTGAAAAAGTGCTTACTACAATGCTTACTAATTTTCACTTACATGTGAAATAAAGGGGAGATTAATAGGCTGAATCAATATCATCTGGTTTCACCTTAAGCTTCATTAGTGCAATTTAAATACTTACACTAGTCATTTATATCTCTGTTTCAGTTTTGCCTCATGCTGAATGTCCCATTTCGTTTAAGCTATAGCTGTGTAAGCTCAAATACAGTAACAGAATGAGGGTATAATTATTGGTAGTACTGTCTCATTTTGCTTTGTTATTAGACATTCACATATCAACACAGAAGAAATAGGAATTTTTAAGTATGTAACTGTTGAGCTTTTCTCTCTCACTTCTCAAATGAATGAACACTGGCTGGTGTGGGTTGGGTTTACTTTTTTTCTTTTTTTTATCTTTTCCATTCTTAGATTATGCTGATCATCTTTCTCTCACTTGAGAAATACACAATCTCTACTAAATTTGGAATACCTTATACTGTAAATAGGATGTAAACAGGTTAAATTCTGCACATTTCAAATTAGCAGTCTGGAAAGATTTTAATAATTTTTATTCTGCTTTTATCTTTAAAAACCTAAAGTAAATGTGTAGTTTATCTAGTCTCCATCCAGTGTTATGTATCATGTTGAGACCTATCTAAAGAAGCCAGAACTAAGTTTTATGAAGTTCTTCTGGTCCTGAATTAACTTTTTTAAAGGTTTGATTTAAAAAAATTCTAAACTAAATTTCTCTCCCTGTTTACTAGGCATGCAACTGCTTAATTACTAAAACTCTCCCAAATACATCTAGATGGACCTCTAGATGCTCTCTCTTCCCAGGGCAGGACCTGTTTTTCTGAGTTGCGAGCAGCTGTGGAACGTGTGCTGCAAAGTGCAGAGTGAAAAAGGGATTGGGTTTAACAATTTGATGTATTTAAAGAATTAACAAGAGTACAGGCCTTATTAGAAAGAATTTCAGGGAAAATGTTTCAGGGAAATCAGCTCCAAACTAAATTAAATATTAAATACAATAATATGATATTCAGATTTCATGGATCAGTTAATGTTTTTTACGAAAGTGAAAATGCAGGATAAAAGAAATTGTTTGATTTTGACAATAAAAAACATCTGTTTGCTTCTGCTCAAAAAGAGGACTTTTTAAAAAGGAATCATCAGTTCTTCCTAGTTTTTGATGCAAAATACAGCCCCAGTGAAATGAAAATGTTTCAAAATAATGTCAAAAATTCAGTGAAATTTTTAATGAAAACATGCCTAATCATTTCAAATCTGCTATTTCATGACAATGTCTAAACACTTCATTACAATGAAATTAAGGATTTTGTTTACCTGCAGTTACTTCTAAATCCACTTGGACTTTAACATGTTTGCCAATTAAATTCTTATAGCTTATATCATCCATATCATATTATTACAGAAACCAGTATAGACATGATAGAAAGCAAGAATTACTGAATTTGAAAACTATTTTAGCAATTCCTAGAGAAAATAATTTTAAACTACTGAAATAAAAAGTTGCTATGTTCTTAGTAAAATTTTTAATGTTTAATTATAATGAATTTCTCATTAAAAGTCTTTCAGATGCAAAACAATGAATTATTGACTCTGTAAGCAGGAATGACTTTGGAAAAACAACATCTTAAGAATTGTTCTGTGTTTAAAATTAATCCACACCTGAAACATAAGCAGAAACAGAGCAGCCATGTGTAGCAAGTCACTGTGTATATGAATATTTGTCAAAAGGCTGCAAAGGTGCACTCAGAAGTCTCCATGCAAAAAGTAACAAAACCTCACAAAAACCAGACTCTGATAATATTTGGACATTTTTGACACCAAAGGAAGATATGTTTAGTCTATGAATTGCATAAGTGAGAGGAGTGATATATACTCGTTTGGGTCCAAGTCTCCAGAAGACCCATTTCTGCAGACTCTCAGCTGTGATACTCAAAAAATTTGATAAACATTTTTCCGTGCAAGAGTCAGGTACTCTAAACCAGGTCATACGTTTGCTTTGTAAATCATGTAAAAGTCTCCATGTTTATAGATAAGAAGTCCACAGATTGTTTAATAGTATGAATTAGATGAGTAGGTTATTTGCTACACATACAAAGTCTTCTTCTAATTGGTTATAGAATCCTTTCAGTTGGAAAAAAAACTTTAATTCCAATGATTAACCCAGCACTACTGAGTCCACCACTAACCATGTCCCTCGGTGTCACATACAGATGTCTTTTAAATACTTCCAGGGGTGGTGACTCAACCATTTCCCTGGGCATCCTGCTCCATTCCTGTTCTTGACTATCCTTTCGGTGAAGAAATTTTTCCCAACGTCAAATCTAAACCTCCCCAATGCAACTTGAGGTAATTCCCTCTCATTCTATCACTCATTACTTAGAAGAAGAGATTGACCCCACCTCACCACAACCTCCTCTCCCCAGGCTAAACAACTGCATTTCCCTCAGCCACTCCTTGTCAGACTTGTGCTCCAGACCCTTCTCCTGCTCCACTGCCCTTCTCTGGACATACTCCAGCACCTCAATGTCCTTCTTGTAATGTGGGGCCTGGAACTGGGCAGAGGATTCAAGGCCTCACAGTGCTGAGTACGGAGGGACAATCACTGCCCTGGTCCTACTGGCCATGCTATTGCTGAGACAGGCCAGGGCTTTCTTGGCCACCTGGGCACACTCTGGCTCATGTATAACTGCTGTTGAGCAGCACTCCCAGGTCCTTTTCCACTGGGCAGTTTCCCAGCCACTCTGCCCCCAGCCTGCAGTGCTACCTGGGCTGTTAGGACACATGTGCAAGACTTGGTACTTGGCCTTGTTGAACATCATGCCATTGGCTTCAACCCATAGATCCAGCCTTTACAGATCCCTCTCTAGAACCTTCCTATTCTCTAGCAGTACAACACTCTTTCCCAGCTTGGTGTCCTCTGCAAACTGACTGAGGGTGCAGTTAATACCCTCATCCAGATCATTGATAAACATATTAAACAGGACTGGCCCCAACACTGAGCACTGGGGTCTCCATTAGTGACCATCTACCAACTGGATGTAACTCCATTCATTGCCATTTTCGGGGCCCAGTCATCAGAACAGTTTTTTAAGCCATGAAGGGTATTCCCATCAAGGCCATGATCTTCCAGTTTCTCCAGGAGCAATGCTGTGGGAAATAGTGTCAAAGGCTTTACTAAAGTCCAGGTAGCCAATATCAACAGCCTTTCCTCATTCAGGTCACCTTGTTATAGAAGAAAATCAATTAGTCAAGCGGGTCTAAATGAAGTGTAGGTGTCTCTGTGGAAGGTGTACTTATTGCTGCTAAGAAAAAATGTTTTTCAATCACAGGGCACATCTGCTTAATATAGCATTTAGTTGTGGTGAAATAATTTTCCTAGAATATGGGAACAAATTCCTTATACAGTCAATAGACAGAGGTATGCACAGTGGGAGATCCTGTCTGTTCAAGATAAGACATTTAAGTTCATTCCAGAGACATATCTCTCTGCTTCTGTGGCTGGGTAAGGAAATAGTGTACTTCATTTAGAAGAATTACTTCACTAGGCACTGAAAATGTAGAAGCAAGGTAGACAATTTACTGTATCAACTGCAATTTCTATGTGTTAACAGAGACTTTGAATTCTGGAGGCTCAGAGCCCACGTAAAGGGAAATTAATTTCAGCAGTAAATAATTAATGTTGCCTCAGAAGGCATCAATAACCTTTAAATGCTATATCCTACACATAGGTCATAACCCTCTCATCACAGTTCTAGTTAAACTATTCATGAAATAAGATCAGTGTCTTTTTATTTCAAACACTTGATGGAAGTAATTAACTCAAAGAGGAAACTTTCTGTTAATGAAGTACAACAGAAATCTCTCATTTCAATCCCTTTTCTGCATCTTCATTATAAGAAATGTTGCTGGGATATCTGCCTCAAACAGGAACAACCAGTAATGCAAACCCCTAACCAGCAGTGCACAGCCCTTCTGTCGAGACTGGCAGCAGCAGAAGTTGGTCTGAAGGAGTCTCTGCTAATGTACGTACAAGCTTCTCTACAAACCTGGGGTAGATTTAGGACCATGTCACAAAGTGTTTTGTCCTGTCCACAAACTAACTAATCCATGCCTGTGCTAGATTTAACTGGCCTAAAATAAAAGCAACTTCTTAACTGAGGCACATTTGAACATGCTGACACTGAAGCTTCTGTGTGCTGTTGTAGTGCAATTTTTTCCACTACCTGGCTCTCTCCATTGAGTGTTTATTGAACAATAAAACAAGACAACCAAAGCAAATTTGACTTTCGGACTGTCTGCTCATTCTTTTAATCTATCTTCTCTTTGTTCCTCTAGATGTCCACAGAGAAATCTTCACTTCCTTCCTTACCCCTTCCTTGATTTAGTATAAGCCTTAGCTATCAAGACTGAAATAGCAATGGGTTTCTTCATCCATTGTCTCCATCAATATGGGCACCCATTGTCAAACAAAAGATTTATGAGGAAAACAAATGCTTGCTAGATGAACTTGCTCTTGTGCCTTCAATGAGATCAGATCTATATATAATCAGTTGAGCAGAAAATACTACTTTCTAAACTTTCCAGCTCCAGGAACTAAAGTAGAAAAATTAGGAGAGACGTTCAATATGGCAGCGGTTTAACAAACTGGAACTTGGATTTTGAAAGTCATATAAGGTTCAATTTTGAGTGCTGGCATTTGAACTTCTAGGGTATTTTTCAAAGAGGAAGGAAAATGTTTACACAAAACTATCAACAAGTCCTCCTTGCAGAGACAGTTGGCTTTCTTCTATAAATAATAGGATCATATTCTTCAGGGTTGAAATATGTTGGTTCTTGAGAAATTTTACAAAAATAAGACATTTTAAGAAAAGATTTCAAGAAATTGAAAACTCTTCTATTATGGAGAGAATAGTCTCACTTGCTGGTGAGCACTTGCAAACTGGCAAGGACTTGATAAGGAAGGATTTTGCAGAATGTTTTGGAGAACAGGGAAATGCCAAGATGAATAAATACGAATAAGAGAAGAAAGAAATCTAAGGGCTGAACATCATCTGCCATGTTCTTTATTACATCAAATTATGGCTTTTATTCTTTGAGTGTGCTTCATTTCTGAGTAGTACTGGATAAATGTAAGGGTCTTTAACATTTGTGGGAGAGAAAGACCAATGCAGATCTTCAGAAAGTAGAAATTGCTGAAGGTCTACAAAGTGCAACGAGCCTGTGCTGTGTTGGTCAAGTACAAGGTCTGGTTAGGTTTTTTAGGTGGATGAAGAGAAAATGTTTTACTCTGCCTGCAGTGCATAAAAGACAATAATGTTTAATTATCAGGGTAATGCACTTGTTTAAATTAGAGGTTGTTCTAAATAGCTGACCTTAAGGGCTTTATTAGCAACCCTGTTACGGTTCACAAAAAGACATGACTCGGTTACATGGCATTTGACATTAAGACAAGCTGAAAGTGTAACATCATGTAAAAAAGGATTGACACATTATTAATAAAATTAGTTCAAGCATTTATTTCTGCCTTCTTAATAGCATACAGGAAAATAATCTAGAAATAGCCATTCATAGCACAGTGTGCTTGTGCTGTGTGTTCCTGACTGATTCCACATAACCTTGGGTATTTAACTCTGGTACCTATGTCAGCAGCCCAGGCTTGGGTTCCTTCATCATTGATGGGAAGAGACAGACATTTCCAGGCAACTCAGGCAATCCAAGAACAAAATATTTTTTGTCACTACCTATGTTGCTTACAATTATTGTAAAGGTGACAAGGGGCAACTAGATGTGTTATACAGGCTAAAAAGAAAAACATATAATTTCTGGAAGGTAACTAACAGTGGTTATTTTTTTTAAGTCTTGATATTCTGTTTCTCTGAGACCCAGAAAAGGCCCTTAAGCTGAAATGATGAACCTGTTTACAAGAATCCCTTCTAGTGCATTGTGTGATCTAAGGGTCTGCCTGGAGAAGTAAGCATGATGCAAAGCTACATTTCAGAGTTTTGGTCTGAGGGAAGAATCCTCAATTTTACATAAAGATTCTGAAAACTGGATGGAAAGTTTTGCAAGAGAGAACTGTTAGAGCTATGACAGCCTGTAAGATTGCACTTGTGTTGAGACGCTTCTTTATCATTATTTCCAAAGCTGAAAACTCTAGTGAATTTATTCCAAATCAGTCAAAATCCTGAAATAAAGGATAAAGGTTTCATATAATCTGAAAAAAACTTTCTTTCACTGCCTGTGGTCCTATTCTCAATAAAACTGCACCAGTCAAATCACATTAAAGGTAAATAGCATAATAACACTAAATTAGGAGAAATAATCATTTTCATAGTAAATTAAGGTTATGTCTTCCTAACCTGGCTATGAAAAAACCCTTTGTTCTGTACTAAAACTTGGCAAAAGTAACCTGGTTAGAGCATCTTGTTTTCTTTTCAGACTCTTTTCAGGTGTGATCTGCAAATTACAGTGCACAAGTGATGGTTAAGCAAGACCTTATAAATACTTAAGGCTATATTGGTTTGAAGTTTTCTTTTCTTATTTTTTGCTTTTCTGGTGCGACTTTCATCTGGATTAAACATGCCTGTTGTGGTTTCACTCTTTCTGACAAGTAAGCACCACACAACTGCCTGTTCACTCTCCCCCAGTAGCATGGGGGAGAGAGTCAGAAGAGTAAAATAAAGAAAACTCATAGGTTAAGACAAAGGCAGTTTAATAAATAAAGCAGAAGCCACCTATGCAGGCAAAGCAAAAGAACTCACTCCCCATTGAGGTCCCTTCTGGACTGGGCTTTCTGGGATCTGATGACAGGAGCTGAGGAGACATTCGCACTGTTGCCGGTGTGCTTGGAAGTCTCTGTCATCAACATGCACAGAGGGTGACACATACTTGCCTCTCTTCCTCCGTGGTATTCAGGAATCTGGCCACCTTAATTTTTCTCCTATGTGCTTGCCAGTATATAACCTGGCATCTCTGCTGAAAGCATAAAGGAAGACTCTAAATAGATTTTAAGAGTACAGAAATGGTATTTTTGTTCTTATTAATATTGCAGCAGTACTCCAGGGATATTTAACTTCCCAAATAGCTCAATGAGTTTTAAGTAATCAAGCAATATGAATTTTCAAGTGATTGAGGAAGGAAAAGGGTGGATCACTGTAAAGTATTTATTACATCAGAAGATAGAATGTCAAAGTGTTCAGTTTACAGATATTCTTTTCACAGGAACAAAACACAAATACTTACATTAGACATTAGACAAAAAAAGTACCAAAATCAACAACATAATTAAACAATTAACTATTTAGCAAATTTATACTATTCTTCTTATACCAACTTTTCAACAGATATGATGCTTCACTTCAAAACATTTAGGTGAAAATTATTATCTCATAATTTTCAAAAAGAAAATTAAGGAAAAAGTTCCCTTACTTACTGCTTTCCTTCCTTCACAAATGCAATCAATGTAAATTGACCCTTCATGACACTGCCAATATAATTACTCTGCCAATAAAAACATAAATATTATTCTCTCAGCCTTGGGTGCTTTGGCTTCTATCCTCCCTCAGTTTCCATGGAAAAGCTGGGGTTTGTAACGAGTTTAGTAAACTCAGTACTTTAGAGAAAGAAAAACATTTTCCCAAAGCAGTAGTGATAATACATCTGCCATCAGGTCTTC
This sequence comes from Toxostoma redivivum, assembly GCA_013397375.1. Lineage (NCBI taxonomy): Eukaryota > Metazoa > Chordata > Aves > Passeriformes > Mimidae > Toxostoma > Toxostoma redivivum. Next base: position 168,826 of record VXBI01013417.1, on the reverse strand, counting down.
TTTTCCAAAGAGGAGGTGAGTTTTCACCTTTGTGAGCTGTCAAGGTTAGAGAATTAAGGGGTTTGTGTGTCAGATCTGTTGCTGAAGTTTCTAAAATTCCCCAGAGAAAAACATTAATGTTGGATTATCTTTGAAGTTTTACTGTGAAGCACTAAAGGAGCTTGCAATTAAATCTTCAAGAGTGCTGAAGCTGTTTCCCTGCACAATTATAATATAATTTAGTTGACTATATAGTTTTGTTATGAAGTATGGAGTTTTTTGGCTGCCATTCCTGTCAACATCTCACTGAAGCATTTGGATGCTGAAGAAATCATCAATTTTTTTTTGTGTGGATAGAGGCTGAATTTAGGAGAGCTATGAATTCTGTCAGGGTTGGTACTAACTGACACAGAGTGGGCAGCAGTAAGTAATAAATTGAGTAAGTAATAAGGTCAAGGTGGAGTCTCCCCATCATAATCTCAGCAGGTAAGTATTTTGGATGTAAATTTAAAAAGGTTGTGTGATAAAGAAGAGGTTTTGCCTCCTGACTACAGTGTTCGATGGCATTAGTATAAGACCTTTACAGATGTAGGCTTGATTTTGTGGAGAAAAAGATGACTGAAGATGACATTAGCTCAGGAGGCATCACCAGAATGGCCTCTGTGGACCACAGCAGAAGTCTTTGACCCAGCTGATTTTATTAAAGCCTATATATAGGATGATCAAGGTACTCATGTGATCTAAATTTAAATTGCATGTCACATAGGAGCTTCAGGGGCTTCTGTATGCTTACTGGGGCTTTTCCCTCGCTGTACTCACTTATGTCTTATTATACGATAATTTTATTTATGCTTAATTGTAATGTGTCACTGATTCTCAAATAAACTTTGGTTTAAAGAATCATGCTTTCATGCATATGATCAGGAAACATCACAGAAGAGTGAAAAAAAAAACAAAAGAAAATATTTCTTCAGAGTACTAGTACCTTTCACAAGGATTAAAGAGCAGCTCTTTCTTAGAAATGTATCCTTTATGACTTGCTGGAGCACAGGCCAGGGCATGTGTGTCATACAGGCAGTGACAACAGCCTATGAAGTACATTTCTCTGACAGTGAACAAATTGCCTTTGATTGGTCAAGGAAGTATGTAGCCTCAAACCTTCAGGGACTGAAACAACCTTTGTTTATATCCTTCCACATATATTTTTTCCATCTCTAGCTTTTAAAAAATGGTCATTTTCTTCCAAACTTTAAAAGAAAATATATTCCTTTACCTGGTAGTACAAGCCGATGTATTATACCCTATGTCCGTAAGAGAATGCTATGGAATCTGGTCAAATAAAAACATCCCCTGAGTCATCCAGTTACTAGAAGCATGCAGTAAGTTCTAGAAACACCAGTCTAACACAGAAATGTGTAATGTAAATCAATAAAATATTGAGCAAGGAACTGGTCTTTGAAAGGTTGTCTATACTGCTAAATGCAAGCAGACCATAGCCTGAATGGATGATGGAGTGATGCTAAGGGATTTGTGTGAAGACTTTAAAAAGTTGCAGATTTGCCTTCCACAGACCTGTCTGGAGAAATAAAAAACAGAACCAGTCAAGAGACGATAGGTAGTGGGGATGACTAGGGTCGAATACTCAGTCACTGATTTCTCCAGTGTGGATGAGGCCTGAACATCCTTAAAATTGATGCTTATGTAATTCTCAATTAAAATGGGCTCTTCATTGATTCCTTTGTCACTCTGGTTCTTCACAATGAAAGAAAGCAGCAGTGTTCAGACATCTTTACAATGGTGAGAGTAACCAGGTTTTTATTTGAGATACTAAAGTCTATTGTTTTGCCACAAATTGCAGAGCTTCGTAAGAGGAAAGAACTATCCAAGGACTGTAATTATTTATCCAGGCTGGCAGATGCTGGATACACATATTTTCATCAACAGCTGTAGTAGGTATCTTCCCATTATATGAAAGCTCAGTATTTCTTAGGTCTGCTCACAAGAGAAGGTAATTTTCTTCAACCACAACCTATTCTTAGGTGTAAAAGAGCTTTTGGAAAGCAAGACTTTGGAGCAAGCAATTATACTCCCCTAAAATACTTTCCAAGATTAATATTTTGTATTTAAACTTCAGAAGCTGCGCATGGCTGCACTTGAGTAATAAAACTGATGCATCTGTTAGAGACTCACATGCATTTCTCCTGAAAATAGTCTCAGAATAATACTCACTGAGAATCCTTGCCAAAGACTTATCATTTCAGTTTAGTCTGTGCAGGAACTGGGTGATTAATCTGATTTCTCAGCCCTCAACATTCTTAGATAAAAACACAGCCAAGTTAAACAAGAGGAACCTAAAGATAAAAAGCATCAAAGTATTTGAAGAGAAAGAAAAGCAGATTAAGTGACTATATACATTCTGTTCCTAAGTATTTATGAAACTGCAAAGCCAGAACTACACATTAATAGAGAACTTTCAACAGAAAAATATGCTGTTTATTGCTTTATTTAGCTTGAATGCCTTTGAAATCAGTCTGTGTTTTTATTTTTCCCTTATCCCTCTAATTTTGTATTCAATCAGCCTTCAAATGAGTGTTATGCTTTCCAGGAATTGGATTTCCACTGATTTTGGGGAACTTTGGCCTCTTCAGTTCCACACAAGCTTCACATCATAAACAGCCACTTCTAAAGAAACTGGGAAATCTTGGAGTTCAACTCTCTTACATCTTAGTCAGAACAGCATTAGCATAGAGTCAAGAACAGTTATGCTTAATATCCATTTTTGACATAAGGAAGCAGGATGGCAACTCATAAAGCTAAGCTAAGAGAGTGAAATCTAAATTCGCCTGGTGCTAATGGAAGGTGATTACCATTGTTTTTACAGAAAATATAAATAGTGCAACAAAATACCACTGATCCAAGGTTTCTCTTCACAGAAACAGTAAAAGAACCTGAAAATGAAGAAAAGAAGACATTAAAATTTTTGCATTCACGTTTCTTTCAAATAACTCAATACCCTGCTCCAATCTGAAAGGACAGTCAAAAAAAGAAAGCTGAACTAAAAATGACTCTGTCTTGTTTTGGCCTCTGAAACAAGCTGAACAAATGAGGAACAGAGTGGTCTCCAGTGATGCCAATAGAAATTCTCACATGAGCAGGCAATGCCCAGAGGAAGAATCTAGCTGTTCTGGTTGCTTTCCTACCATCCCTCACTCAAAGCTTTTCTTAGCTAATTTTTCTCCAATTAAACTCTCACTGTGTTCTGTACTTTAGTTGCTTTCAACATATTTGCAGCTCCCTTATGAATTTTGAAAGGCTGGTTTATTAATTTGTAACTTTTCCTTCTGGCCATATGGCAGCTAAGCAGACAAAGTGGTAGAACGTTCTGGGTGTGAGGGAACTCACTGGTTCTATCACACAGTGGAACTCTAACTAACTTGGATCCTAACCCCTTCTGTCTAATGCTTGGAGGCCTTACCAATTCAGGACATAAAAACAACCTGAATTTTAATAAGAGTCATAGAATTATTTGGGCTGGAAAGGAGCTTTAAATGCTAATTTCTCACTGGTCCAGAGGTGTGCGGCTTTTTTTAAAGATTCCCTGTGTTGCTATATGAGGTTTTTTAGAATACATATTGATTTTGGTCTTGTAAAATGAACTTGAACTTTTGAGATTATAAACAAAACATGTTTATAGTCTCAATTTATTCAGAATGAATACTGAGAGAATGATCAGCCACTATTTCTATTCTCTTGTGAGGTAGTGCATTTTGTAGGAACTATTGGTACCGACAGAAAATATAGAGAGGTATATGAAGAGTGCCTCGGGAGTAATAGGATTGAAATGACAGGGACTTAAGCAAGTATGTGCCCAATCATATTTATCTTCTTTCTTACTGGTGTCCCCAGGTGTTTTCTGCAAAATTACTCCCTAGACCATGAGTTGTAGCTTGCAATGTTGCACAGGGTTATTCTGTCCCAAATTCAGGACTTTATGTAGAAATATCAGTTTTATTTTTTGTTTGCTATGTGTGGAAATACACTAGCTAGGTGTGCAAAAACAGGGATCCAGTATACCAGAAGTAAGTTCATATTTTATTTTCTCTTCAGATACTTACAGGGCTTCTGTAATTGTTTTTCCCTACAAAAATGTCTCGAATTATGGTGGTTCTAACACTTGCCCAGAGTGGGAGCTAGAAGTATTATACCAACATCACAGTTCTGAAGTTTTGAGCTATTTTACACAATCATCCCAGAGCCCAATAACTGATTCATTTTCCCTTACCACTGGGAAGTCTAACAACGCTATTTATGCACAGCTGGTTCCTAACAACTGCATTCTACTTTCAGTTGCCATTGCCTTTTCTAAGCAATTAATCAGAATCACTGCAATTATAGCTAAGTCCTGACTTGTTTAATAGATACTTAATAGTTTTTTTTTTTCTGTACTGATTCATTTTACTGAGGAGTAATGAGTCAAAGTAACAGGTTCTGCTTGTATTGATGTAGCAAATGAGAAATTTTAAATGCTCAAAGGTGCAATGGCATTAATCCTTTTAACAAAGCATTTCAGTTTTTACTTTTCTGCTTTCCTTCTATTTTGTTTCCTTCCTCCTCATATTTGAAGCTACACAATATAATAATTAAAATAAAAACCCCTGGAATAGTATTCTAATCTTGGTGAGAGGAATGTAAGCTCTGGATTTTATGAAGGCATCTGTGCTATGAATTTGCTCTGCTATAGGAATCTGATGTGACTCAGGTTGCCCTGATCATATACAAGGTGGTGTGGTCTGGTGCTCTGATCCCAAGTGTCCTGGTTTTGGCTGGGGTAGAGTTAATTTTTTTCTTAGCAGCTGATATGGTGCTGAGTTTTGGATTTAATATGACCATAATGTTGATAACATGCTGATTTTTTGGTTGTTGCTGAGCAGTGCTCACCCTCAGCCAAGGGGACACCCCATGTCCCATGTTCTGCCAGTGGGCAGGTGCACAAGAGGCTGGGAGGGAGCACAGCCGGGACAGGTGACTTGAATTGGCCAAAGGAATGTTCCAAACCTTAGAATGTCGTGCCCAGTATGTAAACTGGGGAGGCTGGTTAGGGGTGGGGCCAATCTCTGCTCGAGGATGGGCTGAGCATCAGCTGTGGGTGGGCAACCACATTGTGCATCACCTGCACAATGGGTTTTATTCCCCTCTCTCGGGTTTTACTCCTCTCTCTCTTTTTCTTTATCATTATGACTGTTGTTGTTGTTTTATATTTCTTTAATTCAAGTGTTCAACTGTTCTTATTTCACCCCATGGTTTTTATCTTTTTCCAATTTTCCTCCCCACCCCAGAGGAATGGAATGAGTGAGCAGCTCTGTGGTATTTTGTTTGCAGCTGGGGATTAAACCATGACATCAAGTCAGCTCGCTGGTCCCCTTAAGGACACAGCTGCAGATAGAGCTGAGTAAAAGTTGACCAGTGGTTTGCATCCAGCATGAATCATGATTATTGTGATGGTCTGCTCCAGCTGAGACAAGATTTGGAAGGGATGGACCCGAGAAGATTCATAGGATTTAGTGCGGGAATCAGGGTTTCTGGCCTGAGGCAGAACACTCTCAGTATAACTGTACCCAAAGGAATCCAGAACACAGTCCCTAGCTTTTGGAAAGGAAAATGTAGAGCTGATCTAGTCAATAACATCAAAGCATTTAAATTGCAATTAAATGTTGTTTGTCTTAATGAAGTAGTCCTCAAAGAGTAAGTGCTGAAATTCTAAATACAGCCTTTAGGGGAAGATATAGAAAAGAACATGCAGTGACATCTCTAAGGGGAGAATCAATCTACCAAATTTAGGAGTCTTCTTAGTGAGATTGGGACTTGAATCTGTCATTAGTGCCAATGTTTTTCTCAACCAATAGATAGAAAATACTGACATGTGAATTTGAAGTTAAACTAAATAGAAGAGATTAGGTTTTCATTTAATGTATGTGACAATTTGTAAAATATTAAAAGTAAAGTATTCTAGAGAAAGAAAAAGCAATTGAACTTGTCAAATGGGAGCACAATCATTGAGAAGTGTGTGTGACAAAGCAGCAGACCTCAGAGCAAACCTTTCCTACCAGTGTGTCTGTAATGGCAGTACAGCACAGCACAACAGAGAATCTGACCACGACTTCAAAAAAGTATTAATAAGAAAGTTGATGATAAATGGTTTTGGCTGTTTCCTCCTCAAAAATAGTCTTTAACATTTATCTGTTAGAGAATGTTATTAGAGATAGTTCTTTGTTCTACAGCATAACTTACTTGTATATGTAAGAAAGGAAATAAATTTTCTTTAACACCTTTCATTTCTAGATGGCAAATTACATCCTTTTTTATAGAACATACTCAACCACCTGATGTCAGAATGAGAATTGAATTTGGACTTCAGATTTTGTTAGACTGCTTTTATAAATGTAAAAATGAGCACCTTGTTACAAGTGGAGGTTTTTTATATCCTTTTGTATTTCCTAATACAGGGAAATATATACTTGAAGGTAAAATTGTGGTACAGTAAGGAGCTGACAACTTATTCAGATGATATATTATTTATAAAAGTATTATTTCTTTAAAGAACATATACAGTTAATAGCATCAGTTGTTATTTCTTCATCATTTCATTGACAGAGATGTATTCTAGCAAAACCAAAGATCAGATTTAATCAGAAGTGAAAATTAAATCCTGTGTTATGTATATGCTTGGCTCACACTAGAATCAGGCTCTGTTATTATTTATACCAGATTAATTTTTCTGGCACTGTGAATAATTTCTGTTTTTCAACGGTCTCAGGGAAGAGCCAATTCCCAGCATGACAAGTAAGAGAATGAATACCAGAACATTTTCAGATGGGCAGATCCTATGAAGGAGCTAAAGACGTGAAATCAGCAATAATCATATAGCAAAATCCCCTGTGTAATTACAAACTGCTAGAAGCTATTGGAAGTCATCATAATGTGAAAATATAAACTTGCTGATTGCTAATTATGTAGAGACAATGTCAAAGTCAAATAACATAATACTGACAGTACAAAAGATACTCAAGAATAGTAAAAGAATACCTCTAGTCTCTCCAATAAAGGAAGAAAATTATACTACAGTAAAAATATTTTGGCATAGGCAATGCAGAACTGGCAAATTAATGTCACAGTGTATTTCTGTTTATGCTAGTCGCAAAATACTTTGTAAAATAGTTTTTAAATTTATTTTTGTCTCCAAGTTCATCAGCGGACTTACCTGTCTACTTAGATTTAATACATGATCATCTTAGATGTAATGCCATCCATTTATACAGGAATTGTCCTGTGCTGGAGCATGTCTTTCTTCCTTCCACTTTTACTCTTCCATCCTAATATAAAGTTTTCTAATGGTTATAGTATAAATGTGAATTGACCAGAGAATTTTGTCACTAAGACTTTTTCTTTGTAAAGAAGGGCTTTTCAGTGGATAAATTAAAAATGTAACAAGAATTTGGAATCAGTAATAGAATATATTATTCCCAGATTAAATTACTTGATCTATTTAACTGTTTGTTACCTGTGAGTAATGTCTGTGAGACAGACTACATGGGCAGCATTTACACTGTGAGTCCCAGGAAGGTTTCTCTGCCCTCAGTTCTGTATGGTCTCAAATATTTACTTATAAAGCATGATAACAACGTCTTTCCTTCATTTCCTTGGGTCCTCCACAAGGACCGGAAGGGACAAACTCATCTTTTCTGCACAACTAAAGACAAGACTGTAGGGTTCACCACTATGCACACTTTTCTTCCATCAGGGTATAACTTTTCCTTGTTCAAAACATTCCTTCACTTTTTAGCTAATGTATTAAATGTAGCTACAACTGCTGACCATATTTCACAGCATATGATGACAATCTCTTTGCCACAAAAATGAAAGTAGTCAAATCTGTGAGAATTAGTTTGAACATTTTTAATAATAATGTCATACAGTCCATTGATAAATTAAACTTCAAAAGAAGTTTCAGCAAGAGATTTAAGATCGTTTCCAAATATCTGAAGAATACTTTGGATTGGTTCATAGTTAATGTTATATGGCAAATGAAGCTCAGAACCATAAAGAAAAGTCTTCCGTGAACAGACAGATATTTTTGTTGTCTCAGGATACTGCTAACCAACCTTGCCAATGTGTTGTTACATTAAAAACACACCGGCGTGAAACTGGATATTTGGACCTCTCAGAAATGCATTATATCATCTGTAGATAAACACAGTGTGTTGTGTTTTCTGTTATAGACCTTTGCCTGCAGCACTAGGACTGCTTCCCTATGCATACAGCTCTTTAAATGCAGACACAGTATTTTATGTCCTTGCTCCATGCCATGCCATACCATTAGTTGTTTCTTACATATTTTGTGTCAAGCAAGTAATTTAAAGCACATTATCAAGGTTGCTCCCTCTGACTCCAGCCATAGCAAATGTATAGTCTATGTAAGTTTCTTCTGTAATCAGAGGATCCAACCAGTGCTAGAACTCATCTGTCACAGTCATAGTTGGAAGAAAAGTGACTGATAATTTCTTACGAAATTATTACTTTAAAAATTGTCTCTTTAGTGTCAGGGATTTAAAATTTTTTTGTACATACTAAAAACCTTCCTGTGCCTCAGAACACCGTCCTTGACACGTACCTTAGCCACACAGTCCCAACATCATAAAATCTGAGTATTAGAAGACAAGAGGCTTTTTCTTTTAAGCCTGCTAAGAAATGCTTTCTCTATTAACACTGACAGTTTTGCATATTAATCTGTTTAAAGATTAGAACTAAGCAATGCAGTCCCCACCCCATCATGGAGCATCCTCCAGTTGGGGTACTCAGCAAGGATCTCCTCATGGCATGAGGTACTTCTGCATCTGCTCTGGTCTGCCCAGTCCCGGGGCAGCCCAGTATTTGGACGTTGGAAAAACTCCTGCCTTTTGCTTAATTTTCTCTACATTGCAAACAGGAAAATTAATTCCCTCTTAGCCATGCTTGGCAAGGAGTAGGTGCCCTACATCTGTCACCAGCCTTTACTAGGTGCTGGCAGCTGTTCCTTCACATAGGTCCCCAACACTGTGAGAGTGGCCAAGGATGGTGAGAAAGGGGGCACAGGCAAGACTTAGGAACTGATTATTTTAGGTGAGAGGATACATAATGGGAAGGTATGAAGGAGAGGAAGCAAACAGAGACCTAGCACTCTCTGGGGCAAAAAGAGAAAAATATTTTATTGAAGAATTATTCCATGAGTCACACTTTTTCACTACTCAAGCAAAGAACTAATCTGTACCTACTCAAGCTAATTAAGTTGAAAAATGTTTTAGAGAAAATAAACTTGGCAAAAATATAACTTTGAAACCATCTGCTCTGAACACATACACTTTTATTTCCAGACATTTGTACCTTGAAAGAAACAGCCTGAAACCTTGAGAATGCATTTTGCCTGATGGAGGAGTGCATTCTGTTGCTCTTCTTTAAGGCTCTTTTCAAGATCCTTACAGTAGGAGTAAGTTTTCTTGTCTTTCACAACAGTCAGAGGCAGCTTCACTGCCGGTGTCTGGTAGGCAAATTTGTCTCTACTAAAGACTCTGACATTTCATTAATGTCACCAGGTTTGAATTTGGCTGAGGTAATCAATTCTGACAAGATCCAGACATATATAGAAAGATGCATGCTGACTCTCATTTCATTCCAATCTAAAGAGCATTTTTTACCAGTAATAATCCCAGTGATTTTAGAAACCATTTGAGAAGTTACCTGTTATTCACCCCCAAAGGAACCTGGCTCCTGTGGTTAGAAGTATTGTCAAAATAATGTAAGATCTCAAAATAGGTGCATTGAATCAAGTTCAAATCTGAAATTATTTAGTGAAAAAAAAAATTCGTGATAAGACAAAAAAGATTCTACATAGCCTTACTAAGTATTCAGCTATTGATTTAATCCATTGTATGTATATAATATACTCATATGTGTGTGAATGTATTGGGTTTGCATGGCAAGATTTTGATAGCTGGGCTGCTTAAGTGAGTTGCTGCCAGAAGATTCCCCCCTTTCTCCCATGCTCAGTTCCAGATACTCCATTATGAACATGCTTCTGGCCAAAACTGACCATCCCAGGTGATGGTAGTGCCTCTGGGATAGCAGATTTAAGAAGAGGAAAGAAGTTAGTGCACAGGAGCAATATCAGACAGGGTACAAGAGAGTGAAAATATGTGAGCAACACAACACAGCACCCAGGTCAATGGAGAAGGAGAGGGAGGAGGTATTCCAGGCACCAGAGCAGACACTCCTCAGCAGCTGGTGAGGAAGATCATGGTAAGGCAGGCTATCACCCTGCTGCCCATGGAGCTCCATGGTGGAGCAGAGATCCACCTGCACCCCTGGGTAACTCCACACAGGGACATGTAGATGCATAAAGGAGACTGTGACCCACTGGGAACCCTGCATTGGACCAAGTTCCTGGCAAGACCTGTGGTCCTGTGGAGAGAGGAGTCCAAGCTGGAGCAGATTTGCTGGCAGCACCTGACCCATGGAGGACTCATGCTGGAGCAGTCTGGTCTACACCCCATGGAAGGGACTCAAGCTGAACTGCAGCCCATGGGAAGGAGTCATGTTGTAGAAAGTTGTGGAGAACTGTCTCCCATGGCTGGAACTCCACAGTGGAGCAGGGGAAGAGTGTGAGAAGTCCTCCCCCTGAGGAGAAAGTAGTGGCAGAAACAACATGAGAAACTGACACCAGCCCCCATTCCCATATCCCTGCACCATGTGGGGGTAGAAATAGAGAATTTGGGGGTGAAGCTGTGCCTGGGAAAAAGGAAGGGGTGAGAGAAAGCTGGTTTCAAGATTTGATTTTATTTCTGATTATTCTACTCTGGTTTGATGGGTAATAAATTAATTGTCTCATGTTGAGTCTATTTTGCCCATGAAGGTATTTTGTGAGTGATCTCTCCCTGTCCTTATCTTGACCCATGAGCCTTTCCTTATATCTCCTCTCTTTCCACTCCCTGAGGAGTGAGCTGAGGAGTGGAGTGATAGAGCAGCTTTGTTGGGACCATGCATCTAGCCAGCATTAAACCAGCAGAGTAACAGAAGGAAAATTTTTTTTTTTTTTCCTTTTTTTTTTTTTTATATATGCAACTCTGGCCCTCTTTGATACATATGTTGCTTCTATACTATGCCTTCTATGTCAACTCTTGTGTGATGCTCCTCTATGTCACCTTTATAAAAGAAAAAAGAGGAAATAGGAACTAGTGATCAAAGAAAATTATGACATAAAACCATTATATATACTTCTTTGAAAAACTATCTGAAAAAAAAATAAATATTTACTTGGTTTTGGGAGACTTTGGTGAAATTCAGTTTTAAGGATCATATTCTAAGAAATAAAATCCTGTCATGGCAACAGATAGACCATAAAGTATCACACAGGATAGGTGTGTATCTTGACAAGGGTTAGTGAAACACTGGGGGTTACTAGCGCTTAGTTCACATTGTAAGCATTTTGTAATGCATCTGCAAGTGTTTTGTCAGTATTAAAGCATTTTTAGAGAATTAGCAGGGAACATACTGAGAACAGTTTGTTCATGGCTGTGGAATTCAGTTTATTTGTTTGCAGACCTCAGTTGTGCTCTTTGGTTTCGTATCAGCTTCCACCTCATGTTCTGTGAATTCTTCACAAATGTTGCTGATTAAATAATAGAAGTATTTGTGAACTTGCTTTTCAGTTTCAAGTCAGGTTTTGAAGTCCATGTGTTTGGCAGTCTGTTGACTCCTTGTGTACTCAACCAATGAAGAAGTGAAGCTTTTTTGTGAAAAGTAGATGTTTGTTTCTCTGCACTTTACTTTTGGCATTGAAGGAAAGGCAGGCTGACCCAGCCCTGTCTTACTGATATAATCAGTATGAGTGGGCTTGCACAGGTTGTGGATTTATTTTAGTTTTTTTTAATCTCTATCTACTAAAGATACATAGAATGAAGAAACTCTACAGAGGTAGCAAGGAACTAACTCTCTTTCTTTCTTTCTTCTCTCTGTAGTTTGTTGCTCAGCCCAACTGCCAGCAGCTGCTCGCATCCCGCTGGTACGACGAGTTCCCCGGATGGCGGAGGCGACACTGGGCAGTGAAGATGTTGACATGTGTTGTGATAGGACTCCTTTTCCCAGTCTTCTCTGTGTGCTACCTGATAGCTCCCAAAAGCCCACTGGGGCTGTTCATCAGAAAGCCATTTATCAAGTTTATCTGCCATACTGCATCGTACTTGACTTTCCTGTTCCTGCTGTTGCTTGCCTCTCAGCACATCGACAGGTCAGACCTCAGCATGCAGGGACCCCCACCAACCGTCGTCGAGTGGATGATATTACCGTGGGTCCTGGGTAAATGTATTGCTAAAGAAAATACAGTGAAAAGTATTTTGACCACTGTGGTTTTGACAAGCTTTCTTGAGGCAGGATACAGCAGAGTTCTGTCGTGAATTATCGACCTACTAAAGCAGGCAATTGGTCCATCTCCTCCAGTGCTTAGCAAGAGTAGTTGGCAATGTAGACAAACAGTAGAGTTTGAAAATCCATAGTTGCACCATCTGATAGATTACAGTGAGGAAAACCAACAGATATCAATGATTCCTTCCTGTGATTACGCAGTGCCCTGAAACACATATATTGTTTTTCTTTTTAATATCTATTTTCTCCAGACCAGAAATTTTCCTATTTCTCGTAAGTGTCCATTTTTTAAAACTGCTAATCTACTTTCATAAAGAATCCCTTTGCTACAAGAATTATTTTTCATGTAGGGAAATGAGGCATAATGTAATTTCTGTAGTGTTATCACTAACCTTAATTACCTACAGTAAGCTTCTTTCTAAATGACAGATGTACCTATTGCAAATCGTGGTGATCAGCATTTTCAAGTGAGTACTTTCATTAAAATATGCACACAGAGTATTTTTTCAGTGCAAGAACTTGTCATTCAATTCAATTGAATTGAGCTCTCAATTCAACCCAAATATCCTATAACAGAAATAAGAAGAAAATTCCATAGCATTTTTAAAATGGGAAAAAGCCCTTACCTTTCTATCCTCATAGTTGAAAATAAAAATTTCAGTCAGGGGTTATTGAAAGCCTACTTTGTGTGGACCATGTCATCCTTAAATATGATTCTTTCTTCCTGTGATCCTAGTATTATCCGAGGTGCTCCCTAACTTTGCCTGTCTACCCTGCCAGATGGTAATTTCTCTCATTGTGCTGTCATCTCTCCCGTTTTTTTTCTTATTTTAAGAACCAAAACAATTTGGATCAGGTCATATTTGTCTAAAATAAAATTGCAGAAGGGGGGACTTAGTAGTCTTGACTGCAAGAATTTAGGTTTGATATGTTCATTAAAATTGTCATCACATGGACAGGTACCTGCACAAAAATTTATTAATTTTTTGTGGTATTTTGATACCATTACTTCTCCCAGAGCTTCTCATTAAGATACTGTGTATCTTCCATTTTTCCCAGACATGTGTGTTTCTTTAGAGTAATGTAACTTGTCTAAGGCTTTTGGCCCCATTGATGCCAAAAAACATACTACACAGTGTAGAATCTGTAGTACACTAGTTGGCTGTGCCTGATATTCTGGAGACCAACAATTCAGTGGCTTTTCCTCTGTATGTACCTTGGTAGAGCACTGTGCGAAGCAGGAGGCAGGTGTACATCTGCTTTTCACTTAGAAACACAAGTGTGCATGACTGAAAACCCTGTCTACACTCACTTCTCAGGACCTGCCTTCCACAGGTGAGCTGCTTTTTGAGATTTCCCCTGTGGTAGCACAGCAGTACTCACCATCAGCCTTCACTGTGAGATGTGTTCTCCTTGGCTGGGTAGATATTTCTAATACAGTAAAAAAGCCAAGATCTAAGATTATTGTGAATAAATCATTCAATATGGGAGATTGTCTAGCCTGGTAATTCTTACAGACAAGTATGTACTAGTCACAACTTATTCCATAAGCAAGTTTCACATTTAAATATTAAAAGAACAATTTCCTCCAGTTAATTTTCCTGGTTTTGTACCATCAATAAATGAGAAAGTAATATAAGCTATTATCTTTATACATTACCTCCTTAGAAATAAATGCTACAATGCTGAGGGGGAGCAGGAGGCTCTTCTGCACTGTGCCATGCCCAGAGGAGATATTAGTATCTTTTCTGTCTGGCCTTCCAAAATAGCAAATGGTCAGTGTCTATTCAGCTTTCACAGTATCCTGAGGCTAAAGTGGATTTTGTCATTAACCTGTCTTTTCATAGAGCTGGAAGAAAGAGGCACAGTTTGAGAAGGGCAAGAGCTAGTTTCTGGTAAAGGCAATTCAAAAATTTTAGTGACTAGCTCCTCTTCAGAAAACACTCAGTGGGAAGAGGAAGAACCTCAGTTGCCCTCAACCTCTGACATAGTTGTTTACTTAGGAAGATGTTTAATTAACTCAGCATCCCAAAGCACTTGTTTGAAGAAGCCGTTAACCCTGAGAATTGTGGCATTTAAGATGACTATCATTTCTAAAAGCAACATTAGTATTTTCAGTATAGATTAATATGGCTGGATTGTGCCTGTGCTGAACAAATTCTTCATCTGCAAGCAGTACAGGTCAAGTCAGAGGAGCCACTTCCATAAAAAAAATTCATGAGCATGGATGAAGATCAGTATTTTGATACCATTGATCAAATAGCTTGTAGTCAATCAAGACTGCCTGTTCAGAAAAACTTTGCCTTCCAAAATCTCTTGCATTCAAAATGATGCATTTTGCACCACTGATCTCTAGTGTTTCCTAACTAGCAGTTTCCTGTTCCAGTTTCATATTTTGTGTGTTCATCTTTCAGATTTTGGTTGCTGTAGTGCCTTAGCCCAGCTAAATAATGAAGTCTCAGATTAACACATCATAATTTAAGGCAATTCATTTCCTTGTACCACTGAAGGAGACACACGTCTCCACAGGACGTTCCAGCTCACAGCATGTGATGAACATGTCTATTTCAGTTTTTTTGTTTGCATATTTAGGTCTTTTTCATGTTGTGTTTTTATGTTTGATTGCTTTTTGTTGAGGGGGTTGTTTTTTTCATTTTCTTTTGATGGATTTTTGTTTGGTTGGTTTTTTCCAGTGCTATCAGTGGTGGTGGTTGTTTTTCTAAAGGAATGAATCTCAGCCAAACCCTGCTCTTTTCCTATTCACCTACATACAAACTGTCATCTAGTCATCTTTTAATAAACTTAATATTTTTCTTAAATCCTTATCAATAAGCTAAAGTTTGTTCCCAGGCTGGAATTTAGTTTGTTGTCTCATCTCTTCAAAACATAAAATTGAGCAGTATCCTTAAAAAGAGTAAAAGAAGCACTATTCAAGGGAGACTGTATCTGAGATACATAGAGATCTTTTTGCATTTCTGGATATAAACAAAAAATGTGTTGTTTGAGTAAAAAACTAGTGTATCTCTAGGGTTATAATTCTCTGAAACCTGCAACCTGGTAATAAATAAATAAGTAAATACTTCTTGGGGAAAGGATATCCTGGAGCAGCAACTACATGTCAAAACTATTAATATTTTAAACAATAGGATTTTTTTTCCTTTACTTAATTCAAATAGCTCTGGATGTACTTTGCATTTTAATACTATCTCTCTTAGAATTCAGAGAGGAAGAAGAGCTCACTGTTGTAGGTTTCTCATCGACATGAACTTCAGGACACTAACATTTCATGCAATTTAGGAAGTTTCAAGACTTTCCACAGTGACCTAAGCTCTCCAGTGAGCAAATAGTAATTAGCATTTTCCAACCACTACGTAATAGAAGACTGAATGTGCATAATTAGCACATATTCAAAGTGTCACTAGAGTAGGAGGCTCAGAGGAAAAACTTGTAGTGGGCTACATTTCCATGGAGACTATCAACTTTACCTTTTAAAAGTCTCTTGAGGAAACTTTTGCATTAATTTTGTCTTTTACATGATTAGATGATTACACAAGTGGCGCTCCAGTATGTGGTGATTATCTGTGGAACAGTAGGTCAGTGTTACAAGGCTGTCATAATCTTAAGAAGTAGTTGTGGAAAAATTTCTCAGTAAGAAGAGTCAGAATCTCCTGTCCTTGCACTTGAACGAATAAGAAACAAGCTTTGGCTCATAAGGAAAATTAATTGTCATCTTATTATTAGCTGTTGCTTCACACTACAGAAACATAGGCCTGTTTACTATCCTTGAAAATCCATCACCCTTGAAAAATGAACAGGAAAATCAAGAATATCATCTTGGGAAAAAAACAAGGAAGAACAGCTTTTTGCTATCATCAAATTCTCCATCCAGTCGCTGAGTGTCCTCTGAGCATGATAGCAGTAATTCAGAAGGGAAATCAGATAAGATCCAACTTCACTCCCTGTGTGCCTTGACTGAAGCTCCTGTAAGGATCATGTTGATTAATCCCTGTATGGTTGTCATAGCTGTTCTTCGGCCCTAAAACATGGCCTCAAACCTAGCAGTTACTTTACTAATGTCCTCACAATGGGCATTTGCTTCACCAGCAAATGCTATGAAATTCAGAGGAGAAAGGCATCAACCAGAAAAATTTAGTGTTCAACAGTTGTGGTTAAAAAGCTCCCTGCCAGTTTTTCAGGGTGGCTGCAGCAAAATACATTTTTTTTAGGCAATTTCTTTTTATGAGTTTTTTGCTCTTTTATGGTCATATTTAAATGTTCATTTTGATTGCATTTTTCAAAAGCCTGCCTCAAGCAGGAATACAGCTTTACTGGATCTCTTGAACAATGTGTTTCCCATCCTTCCTGTCGGAATGGTTTATACTATTGGAGTACATGTATCTATAGAGAATGTGGATGTTTTGGGAACTGTGCAAAATTACAAACATTTGTGGTTAGCAAGGTGCTGGTGAGATGTATGGGAATGTATGGTCTTGTCAGTCCTTAACACAATGTACATCCAAAGTGATGGCACAGCAAGACCGTTCAGAATAATTGATCATAGGGGGGGCAACTACAGTGTGAATCATCTCCTAAATTAGGTCAAGAAAGTTTTGTGTAAAAAAATTAAACATTTAGTATGAACTTACACGTTTCAGGGAGCAGATATAGAGGGTGATATGGCTGGTAAGATGAAACAGTGCACAACCAATAGTGACATATATAGCACAGAGGAGAAAAACAACCCTGGAGAAAGCAGGAACACAACTTTTTTTAAGGAAGGATAATGCACATAATGACCACAAAAAGCCATTAAGTTCAAACTACTGCTCAACATAGGCTGACTGCAAAGACAGGTCACATTGTTCAGGTTCCTGTGCAGTCAGATCTTTAATTTCTCCAGGGACGAATATTTCACAGCCTCTCTCACAGTGCCTGTGTCTAGCAACTGGTAAACTTTATTCTGATACTAGTAGAAATACCCCATGCCACAACATGCAACCATTATTTCCCATCCTTCAAACGTGCACGTCTAGACAAGTCTGGCTCCAGCTTTTCAGAACCAGAAATTTCATTAGTGGAGGACAACAGCAATACAGAATCACAGAACGTTCTGAGTTGGAAGGGATCCACAAAGGCCGTCTCTGAAGTGAATGGCCCATGCAGGGATCAAACTTACAACCTTGGCAGTATTAGTACCATGCTCCAACCAACAGAGCTTTGAGACTATTAACCTCCCACTAGTGTTCTCTTCTTTAGCCTGAGCAAAATCAGTTTCCTCAACCTCTTGTACATCATGTGGTCCAGAGCCAATTTAGCTTGATGGCCTTCCATTAGGTTCACTTCAGACAGTTAATATCTCTTCTTTGCTAAGTATTCCAAAACTGGACTCAGTAATGAAATTATTTATTTAAACATCAGGACACTTTTTCTCCAGACTGCCTGTATCTTGCCGTAATAGTACCTTTTACTTGATTACTTTAACTCAAGTTGTGAGTATTTAAGGTAAATATTTTCTATACAGATTTTTTAATTTTATTCTTTGGTTGTTGGTGATGTTGGCTGATATGTGGCCTTTTTGTACTTTAGGATTTGATCTAGAATGGCCTTGTTATTTCCAAAGTGGAGGCCAAAGAAAAATGTTTTGTTTCTACTATAATAAAAAAACCAGCCGGGTGATTTTTTCCTTGGGAAGTACTTTTAATGATGCCTCTGGCCTTGTCATTCTCACTTCTTTGCCTGACCTGACACAGGACCTAGACACTGTGCACAGTTGTTCCCGTCACAAACAGACATTTACCCATGGGAAAGCCAGAGGTGTGTGTTTGATTTTGTGCATGTTCTCTTGAAATACCTGTACTCTGTTAACAAAATATGCCCCAGAGAGTGGAAGCCCCTGAATTATGCCAGGATGCCTCTTGTTACCTTCATATATCTTCAGCAGAGATCAGTTCATCAGCCCAGGTGTGTAACAGAAGAGCTTTATCAAGCCTCATCAATACTCACTGAATTCCCTGGAAGGACTTTCCTTTGCTTCACTGAGCTTTAGATCATTAGCAGGTTGTCTCACTTCTTCTTTTGTCTGTGAAAAACCCTATATCACACAGCAAAGCAAAGTTGAGTTTGTCAGTTAAATGGTTTCACAGCCCAGCAAAAATATGTTCTCCAAGAAACATGCTAATAGGCTGCTGTTGATCTTGGCATGCAGAGAGTGACCTCGAGGGACCTCATGCTTCCCATCACTGAATGGTAAGGAACAAAAATAGCTCAGAGCAACCAACCTTTTGTGGGAAAGGTAAGGCCAAAATTAGCAAGGGATCCTGAGACCAAACATAGTTCAGGGTATTGCCTTTCATATCTCTCTCTGACAAATCTTGATGTTATTATTCACAGTGAAACTTTAACCATAATTATAATTATAAACAACAAAAGGCAGTGTTGTGGAGATGGCATAAATCTTTGTGAATTTCCATAGTAGCTGGAAAATTGTTTTTGCAGTTGCTCAATTCTCAGTACAACATAGGGATTTAGACAGGCTGTGTCTAAATTTTTTTCGTTAGAACCTGAAACACCTTTGAATGGATTTCAGAGGGAAGTTTTTTCTTTGTTGTTTGCTTCTTTTGCATGAGACTAAGAGATGTGTTCCTTAAGAGTTAAATTACAGCTCTGGGTAGCCATAAAGGATCAAACAGGATAGATCCAAAATGTTTTCTAACCAGCACTAAAACATACCGTGTTTAACCCAAGTCTGTATCCAGAGAAACAGAGAATTTTAGTAACAGTATTGAGCTGCTGCCCTGCTCAAATTTGCAAGGTTTTTCCCTCTATGAGTCTTAATTTATGACCAGAAAAGCAGGTCCACTTTTTTGAAAAGACATTTCAGTATCTAATATCCAAAGATTTCAAGACTGGAACTGCAGCTTCAAAATCAAAATCTGTAGATAAATATCTAAAATAAAAGCTAATTTTATCAGTGTATATTTATTGATGCATCTACACATTAATCATATGAAGTGTGTGATATCTATTACTAAATTCTCAAGGACTTTTTAAAGGTGTTATGAGAATTTTAATGAAAGTTGTTATTTTTCTAAGAACATTTTTATTTCAGTGCTTTTTTTGTTTTTCTAAGGTGTATTTTCATTTTGCTGCTTTGAATAAAACTTATTTTACAATATGCAGGGTTTATTTTAGAAGAAGCAACTTTTTTCATTAATGTTCAGAAAATTTTGCTGCAAAAATATTTAGCTCACAAATTCATTTTATTTCTACAAATTCATTTTATGTGATCAATTTTAGTTGCTTTCTTGTTTCAGGAAAACTGGATTTCAGTCAATGGTTGCTATTGATTAGCTCGCATGTATAATAATTCACAATGCTTTACAAAAACTCTCCATGGTGTCTGTCATTCCCATGTGGTCTGTGGGATTCCTGCCCTGAATTTATCTATTTCATCCCATTAAAACCATGGGCATTTAATGAAATTTGTCTCTGTCTTCTCAGGCTGTTTCAAAATATCCATGCTGTTATTTCTCTTTTACTGCTCCAATACGTGGGTATAAACAATGCAGCAAATATCTGAAAGTCTGACCCTCACCTTTTTAATTTAAGTCCTTGATTAATGAGGTGGAAGAGCTGCACAATGTTGATAATTTCATTGTAAGTGGCAAAGTGGCAATAAATGATAACAGCATGGAATGGATAAGTGAGGGTCTAAGAGGCAGGCAGGTGTTAATTCTGGCTGGTGTGAAAAGATAGGAAAGACACAGCTGGAGCAAAAAGAGACAAACAGAATATAGCAAAGAATATCCAGCTGAAATAGTGAAATCTGCCCTGAGTGGAATTATTTCAGCTAAATACAGGCATCTGGAAGTTAAACATCTGTTTTAATTAAGCCTGATCCTCCATGGCTCCCTTTCCAGCCAGTGGGAAGACTGACCCACCCTGCAGATGACAGGATTATTGCCTTGGAGATTCTTGTTTCCTCCCAGGGAGCTAAAGAGGGCTTTGGACAAGCAACTTGTCCCCAACCTGACTGTCTAAAAGGCTCTTGCTTTTAGATCTACTCCCTGTCCTTGGCTGGTTTATCTTAGCAGTTTTCCCCTAATACCTGTGTGCAGGTTGTCAGTGTCCCCTCTGTTCTGTTGAGACATCAGCTTTCTTGCTTCTGAATGTGTAGCTCTGACATGAGCTCTGTCATTTTGCAGTAATGTTGTTGCTTTGGCACATTAAAATCAGGCAGTGTCTGGACTCTAAATCTCCTTCCTACCTGTAGCAGTGCCTCTATTAGAGAGTCTTGTCACTGCCTGTCTTCTCTTCTGTCATGTCAGGACGTGTTTGGAAATGCCCTAAAGCCTTGTTGCATAATAAAATCAGGTAGCATCCAGCTATCCATAAATCTTCTGAGTAGAAAAGTGTACGAGTTCACAGAGATAATTCTGCTCTGATCTCTGGATGTATTTTTCTTAAAAACAAACAAACAAACCAAAAATAAACAACATAGATTTTCCAAGTCGTTTTCTGATTCTCCCAGTGAATGTAACAGAAGAAAATTGGCATGTTGTGTCAGAGCCTGTGGAGGTAAGGGTGCTCTGACTTCTTCCCCCCAGACACTTCATTCTTGTAAAAAGATACAGTTCTGATCTACAAAAAGATTCCAAGGCCTCTGGCTGCCATAAATTAAACCTAAACAGCACAGCTGGGAATCCCTGAGGCTTGTTGTTCAGAACACCTTCATCATGTAAGCTCACCAGGCCTTAGAGACATCTTCAGCCTTGTGTAAAGACTCTGGGATTTCAGAGTACACTTTTCTAGGGTAGCCCTTCAGGCACACTGGGGAGGATTTACAGAACTCTAGAGAGTCCAGTTCTTCCAGCATTCATTGCTCCAGATGAGCCCCGCTAAGAATCTCTGGCCATTGAGAACTGGTAGTTGCAAAGACTCTGATCACAGCTTTCATGGTGAGGTTGCCTTGGAATTGTGAATTTGAGCAATGAGTCTTAGGACTTGGTACCAAGATTTGCTTTCAAAAATACATTTTTGGGCAGCTCTCCTGTGCATACGTGGGCTGTGTGTCTTTCAAAAATGTAGTATCCATCTATCCATCAGCATAGCTTCAAGTTCTCTGGAGTCACGTAAGATCTCAGTAACTGTATTTATATTATTGGGTTTGTACTTAGATGCTTTGGCTGGCAAGAAGAGCAAGCTATCACATCTCGATTACAGCCAGCAAAAATATGGGATTTCCAGTTTTCCATTGCTTGAAAGGAACATTCATCAGGGTGAACATAAAAGTTGTCTTGAACCAAGAAAATAATTAGAACCACCACCTTTACAATGTCAAAGTATACTCAGAACTTTCAGCTGCCAAATGATTTCCCAATTGCTGGTAGCTTGGATTAATTGTGTTTCTAATTCAAAATGATCAAATTTACAACAGCCATATATTCTTTTCCACTATTTCATAATAGGCCAGTATTTCTCTGTTAATGTCAACTTTAAAATTACATTTCATTTTCTGAAGCCCAGGAAGTGCTTGAAAAAACAGTCTGGCTTTTCACTTATGAAACAGATCAAGTGCAGCAGCATTAGTCAGCATTTCTTTTTCAATCTGTACATGATCCTATTATATTTTAGGTAGTGCTGTCAAAGCATAACATAGTGAGCAACAATCTGACAGAGAACAGCCCCGTCTCAGTTTGTGTCAATTCACATCTTTGGCTGATTGTGAACCACAGAATATCTTGGCAGGATACTTCAATTAACCTAAAGTTAAAACACTTAACCTGTTGTTAAAACATTCATCTTATTTTGCATCCCAACCTATTACTGCTGTCTTTTGAAAGCATATTTTAAATTGAATCCTTAACTCTGATGAGTTACAAAGAAGTATATTTCATTCTATGAATGTGTGTATTGATTTCTGCAAAGCCTTTTTATTTGGGGATTTTTCATCAATGCAGCTGTTTGCTTTCTGTGCCATCGCAGTCTCGCTGATGTCAAGAGCCTGTGACTTTTAAGTGAAAATTTCTTAAATGAAAAAGAGCAAGGCACTGTTTTGTGACACTGAGACTTAGGGGTCATATCTGTATTACACAGACTTCATCTCAGAGCCTGGAGCCAGGTCTTCTGCAGCACAATGGTGATTTTTATGTGCTATAATGCAGGTGGAGCAGCAGTGATTCAGATAGCTGAGTGTCTGAAATGTGAAGAGGATACAGCAGCACACAAAACAGCTGCTTTTATGACCTGATGATGGTTAGGTCTTAACAAATTATGCCCAAAAGATAGTGGAAGAGCAAGCAGGGACATTTGCAAGTTCATGGACTATGTGATGAAGGTTGGAGAGGACTGTGGAGAGAAGGTGGAGGCAGATCTGCTGTCACCATGTTCACCAGGTCTTTGAAGAGTAAGAGGTTAAGTGATTTCACTGACTGGAATGGGCAGGCATGTAGGAGCTGTGTTGCCTTTGTGATGGCCTTGGGCAGCTAAGAGCAGTGTAGCAGTGTGGGTTGTTAAAGCACAGTGATCCCTGCCGTGCGATCGTGTTCAGCTGTTCTCACACTGCTACTCCACGCAATTGATTGCACCTTTAAAATAAGTGTTCACTTTGTAATGGTGCTGTATTTTCTGGGTTGGTTTTGTCTGATACACTACAGATAGAGTTGCAATCAGCCTGTCTAGGCTATTGCAGGCAGTGAAATGGGCCTATCCCACTTTCCTGTCCTCATGTTCCCAGTGAGGTCCCACCTCAGAGTGTGTTGCCCCAGATTTGCAGAATGCTGAAATGGTGATGGCAACATGGCTGAAAATTAACCCTATGAAATGGATCAATCAGATGATTCAGATACTCCTGAGGCTTGTGATTATTGGTGATGACACACAGAAACAAGTTGGGACCATATGTCTGAGGTTTGAGTGTGAAGTTAGTGAGAAAGGGAATTTTTCCTTTTGAAAGCAATCAGGAGATGGAAAAACCAAGTCAGTACACTACAAAATTAAATTGTAATAACTCAAAAACCTACCTGGCACAAACAATAGTAGGCCAGAAATTACTTCTTAGGGATCATGTTTGAGAAAAATCGTAAGTTTTCCATCCAGTCAACCAGAAGACCCATTGAGACAACATGTTAAGATTTAAGGAGAATTAAGTTCATACTAAAGAAATGCAGAACTCTGTAGGCCCCTGCACAAAATCTGTTTATCATTTTCTAAAAGAACAGGTGAAAAAAACCCATGTTGAATTAACTGTATCTCAACACCAATGTGGGAGAGATTGGCCTTATTTTTGGTGAATTTTGCCCCTCTAATGACCACAATGTAAGAAATTCTTACTAAAAAATAATTAACTGTGAAAAAGTAAAAGCTTTAATGGTATTTTTATCAAAAAAATCTCGGTAGATAATAATGTGAAATATGCATCTAAATGTACCATGTTGTCTTATTAACATATTATACAGTAATGTGGAGTATCTTCTTCAGAGTGGTTTTAATTTTTATAGCATTAAAATGCTACAGTTGTCTCTGGAGCTGTTAAACCAAGTTCATGTCAGACAACTTGCAATATTTCCCACTTGGATAGAATATTTCTGTTTTCCTGTGTCTAGCACAATGTGTGCTCTGGACACCTGAAAACAGTTTCAATTCCTTCATGTCCCAAAGGAAGGTGTCAACAAAAGACTTTCTTCTGGAGATACTACTCTTTCATATGGAAAAGGGAGACTTTAGTTCAGCATTGACAATAAGAACAGAAATTCTCTTCCTTATTTTGTGGGTTCCAACCAAAATAAATTGTGTCAGATTGACTTCTGCAGTCATAAATTTTCCAGTCTGAAATACATTGAGTTGCTAAGGACTGAGTTGACACTGGTAACTTATTTTAGGACTTTTTTATAATTTTTAGGATACAGTGAGACAGAGATTGAAGAAAACCAGAGAAATTGTCCTTGTATAAGCAGATTTTCTGGGGAGTGTTTTGTGTGACAAATTAATTCCAGAAACAGAGAATGGTGAAATTTCACCTAACTAGATGTGTAATTTAGAGCACTTACCCACCTTCCCATTGCACTTGATGTAAGGAGAATCAATCTATCATGAGTTAATTGTCTAGAATAGTCACAGGCCTTTTTAAACTTAATATTCATGCCTAATGAATTATGTTTTATTTACAGGTTTTATCTGGGGTGAAATTAAACAGATGTGGGATGGTGGACTGCAGGACTACATTCACGATTGGTGGAACCTCATGGATTTTGTCATGAACTCCTTGTACTTGGCAACAATCTCCTTGAAAATTGTTGCATTTTCAAAGGTAAACTGTAAAAAGAAACAACTGGCAACATTTTTAAGATAAATTAAATTAGGCTTCTTCAATCTTTCTTCTGTGTTTGGAGGTCCTGAGGCTTAGCAATGCAAGAGATGTATGATGGGCTCTGTGAATCTTCTGCAGCAATGACAGGAAACTAGACAAGCATAAGAGCAAACAAAATATTGGGTTTATGCTTTTTTCTTCTTGACCCATGCAATCTTTTCTTATTTTGTCCTGAGCTGTTATACTGGTGATTTCTAGAGAAATTAAGATTACCTGTAATATTTTATAATATTTGCATTTGATGTTAATCTTTGATTTTTTTTAAGTGCGAAATTATTGCCCCTAAGACAATATTACACAACTTTCAGAAAGATCTACTGGCAAAATATGTAGTCAAAATTGGTGGGGGGAACTAAAGAGCAAGATTTTAATTTCTTTTGAAAATGTATTATACGTGCAACATGAAAAAGTAAAACTGAAGGGTATAAAATGGTCACTTGAGGCTGAGTAAGTTTGTTTTTGTATTCTTTTAATGCACTTGTTGTGAATAGTCTTATATTTCCACTGTTTAAGTATCTTCCAGCAGAACAGACCTTCTTTCTAAAGGCATAGAACATGCGTGAAAATTTTGTATGTATTCCACATGAATACATAATGTGATAGAAATTCCTCATAAAATTAGACATTTTGAGAAAAAAAATGGTCTCAAGTACAAGTAAACCACATATGAAAGGAAATTAAAGCATATTTTAGCATTTGTCATAGAGTTCTTGTCACACCCAAGTAAAGATAAGCCCATTTTTACTGGCCACTGGGATGAGCATTGTACTTCAGGTTTTTCAAGTTCCCTGCTGCCAGTGACAATGTATAGTTGCAATAGGACTATTCTGTATGCATGGAAGGAGAGACCCTCCTCTGCCAAGGTACTTCTGTCTGGGACAAGGAGAGAGCTGTCAAGTACCCAGTTATGACTTCCTCTCCTCAAACAGCCGCTGCTCTTGCTGCAGCTCTGCCGCAGGCACAGAGGAATTTAGGAACTCTGATTTATATCATCTTGTGTCCATGAGTCCATGTGTCAGCCAGACAGGAGCAGGGATGAACAAAGACCTGGGCTGTGTTGACACATCAGCTGTCTTTGACAAAAGGTTTCTGGCCTGCTGGGTCTCTGTCTGCAAACCTTTAGAAATCTTCTCACTCAAAGAAATTTGGAGCCTGAAAGAGGAAGGTGCTCCAAAGAGTGCTGAATTGTCATTTAAAAGCTAATTAAATGCCTTTTTACACATGAAGATACCTTATCATAAAGTGACTAGAAAACAAGTAGTCATTTCACTGTCCCTTGTAACAAAGCACACAGTTAATTTGAAATAGATGTTTCCAAAGCATTGGAGATGGCCAATTATTCACTTCAGAATAAAATTAATTAGAAGACATTAAAATCCTTTCATCTCCCAAATGGCTTCTGCTTACAGTAATCGGATTCCAAAGTGACAGTGTCTGGGATAAAGTGCATCCATTACTCTCCAAATTAGTGCATACATTTTTATCATAGTGAATACAGCGCTTAAAAAGGCTGTGCTAGTCAACTGAAACACATGACGAAGTAATGAACAGAGGAAGACAAGTGTGATTTAATACCCTGCCACATTCCTTCAAATGCCTACAGCATTTGAAATGCCAAATGAGATTGATAGGATGCCAAATGTAACCAGTATGTCTTAATGTAAAGCTTTAATTTTCCTATGCATTGTGAGTCAGGTTTTTCTAAATTACAGCTATTCTGTCTTTATTGAACCAAATATATAGGGTCAGTTCTTAGATTTGTTCTATCATCTATGGATTCAGCCACCTAAGAAAACATTTTAACCAAGTCCCTTGAATAAACTCCTGTGTGATATATATTCCCAGAGGAAAACATAGTGTTTATTGCCCATTTAAGGCTCTCTGACTGATGCAGTAGATGGATATTATCTAGAGTAGCTGATGGGGTAGTGTAAAATTCACCAAAGTGTATAATTTCAAGATGAGACAACTGCTAAAATAACTCAAAGTTACTGGTTTCATTGCCAGTATTCAAATAAAATAAGGGCATCTTACAATTTTCAATGGCCTACAGCTTTTTATCTCTGTATCGACATGTTAGGTTTTCCTAAATATATTCTCAGTATATCCACTGAAAATGCTCTCTCCTCCATAAAAATATCATAACATATAGTACATTGTCACAATTTTTTTAAAGTACAAGATGACAGATTTTAAGCAACACATTTGTTTTTATGGAGTGTTTTAGGTAGAAATCATTGTCCGTTAAGAAAAAAATGGTTTCTTCTATGTTTTTTGAATATATTTTTTTTGTTCTGATGTGTAAAGTTAAGTCCAGTCCCAACATGTGTGCAGAATCTGCTGACTTTATCTTAAATACTTGTTAAACCTGAGCATTTGACCTAGTGCTCCTTGTTTCCAATTCTGCTGGAAATCACATACAATTCCATATTGCTGATAACGTGCCTCAGCCACTTACATGAACATCTAGTAGGGAAACAAATTCCTATTCAGGGCAGGAACTCTGAAAAGTAGCTAAAGTAGATTATTTTTCTCAATATTTACTGGCTTAATGATCACTGTGTCAGGTATACTTACTTCATCAGTAAATAAGATTGTATATCTCTCCTGCCACCAGTTCTGCAGAAGCTAGCATCTTCTTACATGTTTGCATTTTAAAATGGTTTTGACTGTTATTTTACTAGATTCACAGACTAAATGTCCATTTACATAGTAGGATTAACACCTCTCCACCCCTGAAAAATTATGGACCCAATTCCTCAGTGTAATTACCATTTTAAAGCTCTCTGCTAGGCCATCCCTCTGCCCCCTTCCTACTGCTGCTTTGAAATTCCACATAATGAATGCAAAGATTGGTACATACATTTTAAAATAGGAAGAGTTCACATTTACATGTGACTTTTCAGGAAAGGATTTAAAGTACTCTTCCTGAAATGGATATTATTTAACTTGTCTCTTTGTGACCAGAAACAAGGGAGTCACCTTAGACTGAGGTCCAACAGGCCATTAAACATTCAGGTAGCCTGATCTACATGTCTGTTTGATCTCTCATGGTACTTCCAAAAGATGGAGAGTTCATGTCTTTTGTTTTAATGGGAAAACAGTGATCGCTCAGCTTTTTTTTCCCTTGCAAATGGTTCAGATATTGAATTTGCATTTTAATTCCTTTGAGTAAGGATCAAGAATTATTATCTTGCATTCCTTGGCTGACATTGCAAAAGCATCATATATTTGCCTTAAAACTACTGTTTATAAGCTGCTCAATTGGTTTTCTGCTCTTCTTCACTTTCCATTGATGTGCCACGTAAATTTTCTTCAACCACTGAGCCAATAATAGGTGTTATTTAATCAAATTAAGCAGTGGTTGGCTTTGTTGGATGTCAAAAGTTTGTGTTTGCATTTCAAGAGGCAGCAGAAATTCATCAGGGTCACCAAATAGAGGACTGCAGAGTATCAACATCATGATTTACCACAAACTGTGTTGCTATGTTTTTGCTTACCATTTTCCACTCCATAGAACAATATTAATTTATTTATCCTATGTAGAACAAAAGGACTTCAACAAACATGAGAGAAAAAATACTTTAATTCTCCGTGGTATGGCTCTAAGATACATTTTTATATCCTTTTTCACTGGTCCTGGTTTTAGTATGCCTAGTCATTTCACTACTATTCTGTATTTTTCTTTTCACATGAAAGCTACTTTGTTCTCTTGGTTTTTCTTCAATATTTCTAGATTTCTTTTCACCATCCTCTGCTCAAGTTAGTGGAATCAATAGGAGTTTGTTGTTAGAGACCTCTTATACTCATTATATGCTTTAGATCATTTGCTGTCTTCTCGCAGTTAGTATATTTCACAGACAATCTCCAAATTTATCTCTCAGGCCTTCACCTTTCTCACTTTTTTCTGGCAAGTATTTCCAGTCTCTTAAATTGTTTCTTCAACACTAAAATAACAGGCATCACTCTCTGCTTATGACCGTGACACCTCTTGAATTCTATCCAAACATACAGAAAGCACTTGGGCCCAAAAAAGGAAGAGTCAGTTATGCTAAAATATCACAACTTTAATTTCCCTTTTACGAATAAAAGGTCATTTAATCTTTTCTGAATGTTTGAACAAATCAGTTTTGTGTCTTTATCCAGGAGATAACAGGCAAAGTCCTTTTTTCCTCATCTTTCTGCTTAATATCATTTCTTCTAGGAAATATGACATTGGATACGTCCTGCCAGACTATAGCTGTAAGACAGTCTACCCCCTTTCCCAAACATCAATGAAGAGAAAATGAGAAAGTTAAATAGCAACTCACCTACGTGGGATATTTGCTTTGCCACTACTCTAGAAATTCTCATTTTTCTTTGCTGACTGTAAAAGCAGGTGGCAGAGTGCAGATATGACTATCCACACCTGACTTGTTAAACTTGATTCTTGTTGTCTTGGTATATCATGTGCTATACTTATTCAGTGTCCTGTATTTCCATGTATTTCTCAGAAGGGTATTTCCGTAGATTTCTCTCAACTCCCCCACATCTGTAACTTCTCTGGAATCTGCCACTACTTGCCCTCACTTGCAGTTAGATGCTTTTGATTTTCTACCAAAAACTCCATCTCTTCCCAGTTTCATATATGTTCTTTACATTTCTCCATGACTGTATTTTACTTTATTGCCCCAAAATACCTTGTGTACTTTTCCCTATTCTGAGTATCTACTGCACTGTTCAGTACCAGTTTTTGCTTGTACAGACAATTATTCCTAGTTATTTAATAGGTGCAAGCTTTCAGCTGTGAGGGTTGTAAAGTGCCATGAGAATTTGCAGTAATGTGCTGTAAAATATTATTCAAAGGAAGACATTACAGGAATCATGCTGAGGAGTTTTCAGCTCTCTTTTCTCAAAAACACTGAAAATATTTTCTTCTGCTTTTTCTTCTTGTTTTATCTCTTAGGTGTTGTCTCCGGTTTTATGTTTTCTACTGCCTGTTTTTCATCACTGGTCTTGAATCAATCAGAACTGGATTAAAGAGCCATAGTGTATGGGGCAGATGAGCAGAATTATTAAGGAGAGGATAGTCTAATGAAGAGAGTACTGATCTATGATTCCAGCAGGTCTAGATTTAATTCACTTCTCTGCAGAGAACAAATATCACAGGTGAACGAAATGCAAGGCTGAGTAATTCTTAATTCTTTAATGGGCTGTTTTTCAGTTTGGCAGTTCTCATCCCCAAATCCACAAACCTGTCAGCTGCTATGGCTGCTTGTATATGAGTAAATGGCGTTGTGCCAGGGATTGCTGTCAGGCACTGGGAAAGTTCCACATGCACTACCAGTTAGTTAGAGAAACCCTGACAACTGTTAGCATCCAAAACAATGCCCAGTTCCCTTTCACAGTTTGGATTGTAGAATCAGAGAATCATAGGATGGTATGGGTTGGAAAGGGCCTTTAAATGTCATGTAGTCCAGTGCCTCTGCAATAAACAGAGGCATCTTCAACTAGATCAGGCTACTCAGAGCCTCATCCAGCCTGACCTTGAATTGTCTCCAGGAATGGTTTATCTACCACTTGTATGGACAAACTGTTCCAGTGTTTCACCACACTCACCATAAAAAATTTCTTTCTTATATCTTAGTATAAATCTTCCCTTTTGCAGTTTAAAACCATTAGCTCATTGCTATTGCTACAGGCCCTAGTAAAAAGTCTATCTACATCTTTGCTATGAGGCCCTTTCAGGTACTAGAAGACCACAAGAGCTCCCCAAAGTCACCTTTTTTCCACACTGAACAGCCCCAACCCACTCAGTCTTTCCTCAGAAGAGAGGTGCTCCAGCTCTGTGACCTTTTCAATGTACACCTCTGGACCAGCTCCAACAGTCCATGTATTTCCTGTACGGAGGATGCCAGAGCTGGATAGAGCACTCCAGGTGGAGTTTCCCCAGAGTGGAGTAGAGGGACAGAAACCCTTTCCTTGACCTTCTGACCACACTTCTAAAGCCCAGGATATGGTTGGCTTTCTGGGCTGTGAGCATGTATCTACCAGTACCTCAACTCCATCTCGTCACAATCCCTTTATTCTCCTGACTGTCTTGATAGTGGGAGCCACCCTGACCAGGTGGAGTGCCTTGAACTTGGTCTTGTTAAACCTATGGTGTTCCCATGGGGCTACTTCTTGAGCTTGTCCCGATCCCTCTGGATGGCATCCTGTCCTTGAGGCATGTCATCCATGCCTCTTAGCCTGGTGTCATCTGTAAACATGCTGAGTGTGCACTCAATCCCTCTGTGTTATTAATGAAGATGTTAGACAGTCTCAGTCTCTGTACACATCCCTGAGGGATACTACTTGTCATTGATGTCCATTTGGATATCAAGCTGTTGATCACCCAGCCAATTCTTTATCCACTGAACAGTCCACCCATCAAATCCATCTCTTACCCATTTAGAGAGAAGGATGTTGCAAGGGACCATGTCAAAAGCCCAGATGACACCTGCGGTCCTTCCCTTGTCCACTGATGCAGTCACTCCATCCTAGAAGGCCACTTGGTTGGTCAGGAAGGATTTTCCCTTGGTGAAATCATGCTAGTGCTTCAAATCACCTCCCTGTCCTCCATGTGCCTTGGCACAGCTTCTAGGAGGATCTGTTCCATGGCCTTCCTAGGCACAGAGAGGAGGCTGACAGGTCCTACAGACTTAACGTATGTTCAAGTTACTCAGGTGTTCCTGAGCCACTCTGAGAGTGATCACCTTCTTTGTAGGGCAAGTGTGGTGAAATGCTGTGATGCCTGTTTATGTTGTGTCATTTGCCCCTAGTGACACATGGAGTCCCTTTCCTTACTGCTCAGGGCATGCCCAGCAGGTCTGAAGGTGCATCTGTGTGGTCCAGAGTAAGTGAATACAGATAACACCATAGTCCCACTTTGAAATCTTCTTCCTATTATATTATCCCCTTTTTAGAGGGCTTTCTGGCAATGATTCTCTGCTCTGATATGTTCTATAAAACAGATTAATGAGACCAAATAAATAATAATGAGTCTGCCACAGTAGTTAAGCCTCAGTTCAAGTATCTTTCATCTTCAATACTTTTTTTTTTGGTAGAGCTGGAACAGAAGTCACAACTTCAGGGGTCAGACTCTGGTAATGAGACATATAAGCAGTTTTCCATGGTTCATTAATAAACATATTTTTCATAATTGGTCCAGTATTAGTGATGAATTGATATACTTACTTGGTGATTGAATGTTTTCTTCCTACTTGCCAGAGTTTTCATGGGTTTCTATCCATCACTGTCAGCCCTGCACTTTTCTTCAAGGAAATAACTTACCTGCTTGTACAGCTGGAAATTTCTATCATTCTGAAAAGCAAGGTTGCAGTGTCAGAATTTTTAAACTGTGAAAATTTTTGCTACCATGAAAATTTATTGTGATATCTGCAAATTAATAGAGCAGCTTAGAAAGAAACTGACGTGCTTGTTTATGCATTGAAATAGAGGAGTAATTTTTTCCCCTTCCTCTTGTTTTCAGTATAGTGGGTTAGTTCCACGGGACAGCTGGGACATGTGGCATCCAACCCTGGTGGCTGAGGCCCTGTTTGCAATCGCAAACATCTTTAGCTCCCTGCGCCTGATCTCATTATTCACTGCAAATTCTCACCTGGGACCTCTGCAGATATCTCTAGGAAGAATGTTGCTGGACATTTTGAAGTTTCTTTTCATATACTGCCTTGTGCTGCTCGCTTTTGCAAATGGATTGAACCAGCTGTACTTCTACTATGAGACAAATGAACCTGGCAATTGCAAAGGAATACGGTGTGAAAAGCAGAATAATGCATTTTCAACGTAAGTAGCTATTTATTTCTATCCTCCCCCTTTCCCCAAATATTTTAATCACTTAGATGCTGTTTACAGGAAAGAACCTCCATTTTCTGTTGGTATTACAGTGGTGTCCTGACAAACACATCTAATATTACCCTAATAATAATAAAAAAAACTATTAACATTTCATCACTCTAGTAATGTTGACCTCATATCACAATGAAGTCAGTACAATTCAAGAAAACTCAAAAGACAAAGGTAAAATAGAGACAAGAGGGAGTTAAATGAGATTAGAATTTGTGTAAGGTCACCAGTTCAGACCTTGCTCATCCAGGCAGCTGTCACTCTGCATTTCTTCCATGTCTACCTGTGAGCATTAAATAAGTCTGGTGCTCTAAAATATGAAGATTATTTGCAAATGTGATAGGCTGTAAAAAAAACATGCAGTCCAAGATTCTACTGACTCTACTCCACACAATCAAATTTCTAATTTCTGTTATAAACTCTTTCTTTTCCTTTCACTCTAAAATCAGTTTTATTTCATTATAGTTTTTAGTTTGTCTATAGTACCAAAATACTACCAAATGAACACTATTTCTCTTGTCTTTCACCTTCCAACCTGAATCAAACTACTGCTATAAATGTCTGTTCCCTATTAACTTCTCTGTATCTAGGCTTTTTAAAAATATATATTTATTACCAATGGCTTCCTTCTTACAGGAAATAATTTTATAAAAATAACAGCCTTTATATCATCTTAATCAAGTAAATTTTTTCAGGCACAGCATATTTATGTTGCATATTAATAACACCTATGCAGGTCTAAACTTTATGTGATCTGAACAAAAAAGCACACAGAAATTTTTCAGAGCTCAGCACTGAGGGAAGTAATATTCATCTGGGACATAGTGGGGAGTCCTGGTACTAGTGTTAGAAGGTGGTGCCATGGCAAACTGTGATGCTTTATGTGCTCCATACTTTCAAGGGGCAGAGTCTAACCAGGACTATTCTTATGATACTAGTGTAGCTGAACACAGAAAAAAAGGGAAAATTTTTCAATCTATCTAGCTGCAGAGGATTATTTTTTAAAGTTCATCATTGTTAATAGCTTCCTAGCTGTTGTACAAACTTCTCTAAGGGAATATCATATGATTTAGGTATAAAAACACAAGTTTCTTCTGAAAGCAGCATGCTTGTCTTTTTTGTATCTCCCTTCTTTATAAAATAATGCATATGCTAATGATAATAATGTCTTTCTAACTATTCAACTACCTTTATCTCAGTGGCTCTCAACATATCAGAATTGCATAATATGACGTTACCATACTTCTTTCAACATCCTGGCAAAACACAATCACTTAGTTACTTTTGGATCCTTATTCTACCCCTTACAGTTAAAGCAAAGGGTCAAAATACTTCAAAAGCAGGTGTCCAGCATAAGACATCTGAAACTTTATTTATCTCTCTGAAGCTGGAAGAAAATCAAGCTTTTGCTTGTAGGCTTATTTATAGATTCTGTATTGTATATCTAGAGGCTCAGATTTTAAACACTAGGCCATTGTTTCACTAGAAAGATATTCCCTCTATGATGGCTAAATTGTGATAAGTGTCATCCATCTCAGTCAAGTGAAGAACTTTTGTGCATTTTGGGAGAAACTGAACAATCTGAAAACGAAATGTGGTGCTGTTATACAGCTATTCCTTCTGGGGTTTGTTTTTCAGGTTATTTGAAACGCTGCAGTCATTATTCTGGTCTATATTTGGACTCATCAATCTCTATGTGACCAACGTGAATGCGAGGCATGAATTCACTGAATTTGTTGGGGCCACCATGTTTGGTACCTACAATGTAATATCTCTGGTTGTTCTACTCAACATGCTAATAGCCATGATGAATAACTCTTACCAACTCATTGCTGTAAGTTGTTCCTTGTTTTTAGATAATTTATAATATATACCCTCTCTCTGTTCCTACATTCAGTTTTTCTGGCAGCAAAATGTTTCGCAGACAGGACATTGGGACAAATATTGCAATTTTGCAATTGATTATTTTCCAAATATTTTTGCAAATATTTGAAAATATTTTGCAAATGTTGCAAATATTAAAATTTATTCTTTTGCACTGTTCTGGAAGAACAAAGAAACCAGACCCAAGCTGGACTGGGTAGAGGGAAATTTTCCCTCAACACCAAGTGGGGAAGAGGTGACCATAATGAAGAAGCCAGCTCATGGTTAATTTGACATGGAAATACAGTTAACAGAAATTGGGTGCCCATATTCCAAGGACACTAGCTATTCAAACAAAAGGACATGTCTTCTCATTCAACAGTGTCCTGTTTCCTCCTTTAATGAAAACTGTCTTCATCCTTACCAGAGCTATTGGTGTAGTTTTATTTCTAAACTGTCTATTAAGGAGACTAAGAAAAATAAACAGTGATTCTTCGTATGATAATTCAAATATGATCATGCAGAAAGCAAACAAAAGAAAGCTTTACGGTCTTAAGATTTTAAAATGTGCCCTTTTTTTCCAGTCTGGAAATTACAAGTGTTTCCACAAAAGAAAAAATTACCACCTGTGTTTGTATAACTGTAGTTGTCAGAGTCTAGGGAACCATATCACAACATAGTACCACTCACCCAAACTTGGGCTGTAGGTAGTATACTTTTCCTGCTACAACTTCTAAATTGTTGCTTTTCTTACAGTATGGCCAGAGCTAAACCTGTAGCTAAAGCTCTTGGCTATCAAAATCTAACATTAGTGATTTAAACTTTTTATTCATCTGCTATCAGGTTTTAGATATCTTTCCATGACCTTTAGCTTTCATTTTCCCAAAATTTTCAAAATTATACAATACTATGTAGTTTCCAAAAGGAATAAAATTTCAAATAAACATAAAATAACCCACCCCACAACCTATCCCAAATATAAAATTCAGAAGTAGTAGGGAAAAAAAAAGATACTTGAGTTGATAGTTTTAGTAGGCTAATGATTTGTTGGATACCTTATTTGTGAATTTTGGGGACTGGTAATTTCTAAGTAAATGCATGAGTCTTACTGACTTGAAGGTGCTGCAGAGCAGCATAATTAGACTGATCTATGTGGAATAATTGTGAGCTGCTGTTATAACAAAATGTTTCTTCCAGAAATGTAGAATTTCTCTGCTTGTAATTACCTTTTCTGTTTTTTGAGAGGCATTCAATAATTTAACAGCTTTTAACAATGAAAGAAGTGCTTATAAGTAGAGATATACTTTACATATTGAACATGTTACTGAGGTAAAGCAGCTTAGCTTTGCTTTGTGTTAAAGACCTGTCAAAAGATGGCAGTATTTTAACAAGACAATTCATTAGTATTTCAAGATTGTTCTAGTTTTCGTTTTTTCAGATTTTTGTAAAGGTTTATTTCACCTCCTTAATTACAGCAACATCTGTGCTGATGATGTGCTTCTTGTGTGCAGGATCATGCAGACATTGAGTGGAAGTTTGCTCGAACTAAACTCTGGATGAGTTACTTTGAAGAAGGAGGAACTCTGCCCACTCCTTTTAATGTCATACCAAGCCCAAAATCTTTGTGGTATCTGATCAGATGGTTATGGAGACACCTTTGCAAGAAAAAAATTAGAAGAAAGCCTGAAAGTTTTGGAACCATAGGGGTAAGTTCTGTGGTTTACTCTGCCTGTAGTCCTCCTTTTTGCTATATAGATAATATTTTCTCAGCCTTTTAGAGTGTCTGAACTGTCAAATAATGTACATATGAGTTAGAGAATAATTATAGCAGAGAATGTTTACTTTTTGCATTAATATCAATGTATTTGAAGAGAAAGTATCATCATATCCCTGTAAAATGAACCACGACTGTGCTTCATCTACAGATCGTACAAGAAAGATTAAGAGTAGCAAAAAATACAAGAGACCAAATGTATGTACTTGTCTGCCAGTGTCAGAATTGTTGGTTGCTAATCCCTAGCTCAAGTGTCATAGTTCAGGGATAACTGAATACCATGAACCACAGACTCATGTATGAAGTGCTCATCATGGGATATTCTCTGTGTCTCTTTCTCTCTACATGTAATGAAATGAGTTTACCATAAAAGCATTCTTACCAAAAGCCATTCCCATTAAAAAAAAAAAAAAAATTAAAGGTAACAGCATTTACTTGTTTTCTTGAATTTAAAAGTAGAGCTATTTCAGAATCACATTCTGAAATCATACCATATTCTGATATAGCTGATTAGCAGTGACATTTCTAGGGGGAAAAAAAGGAGGGGAAAATACACACAAGACGACCAAGAATAGTCCTGCACCTGGATTCAGCAGATGTCTGTATAATATCTCAACCACTTACTTTCTCTGGTAGCTGCAATGGTAAAGCAGATTTGAACTTTTCCCTCCTAACTTCATCTGCTTGAGATACCTCAGTCAGCAACACAGTTTTTCTATACTCTCAGTGTAAAAGTTCAGGCAACATCCTAACCCACCAGCAACTAATTCTCTCTATGTTTTCTTTATTTCCCATGAGTGAGTCAGTACCTCAGTAATTAGAGTGAATTTAGCCAGCTCTAGCATGAAGAAGACTTTTTGGGATAAGATGTGGATAATGGCATTTTCTCTATACCATAGCAATTTGATTAATAGAAATGTTTCAAGTCTGTTAGGAACTCAGACAGCCAAGCATTAAGAGAGAGTAGAAAAGTCAAATGTGGGTAAGGGGGAAAAGAAAGAGGTATAGTCCTTGTACTATTGATTCTTATAATAAAAACTTCCATGCATTTTAAAGTCAGGGGGTATGAAACAATTCTTTGATGGACAATTGCTATATCAACCTTTTCTTTGTGTTTCTTCCTCATTTCTTGGTAAGTGAGTAATAAGTTTTTCCTACCTATTCTGCTGTCATATCCTGGAATGCAGTTTAATCTCTAAATGTACTTGGAGGAATTATTTCATATGCAAGTACAGATATATGGTAAAGAGGAAAAGGGGCATATAAAGCTAACCCACAATCACTATGCTGATAAATAGATTTTTTCCTCTTTGTAGAAAGCTTCAAATCAGGCTTATTGCAATATACTGATACTGTTGGCCAGTATCTAAATTGTGAAAACAAAATTATTTCATATAGCTGAGGGTGACACTGAAACAAACCAGTAATGGACTAAAAGAAACATACACTGAAAAAAACATTAAGTTAAGAAAGACTAACAGTGATTCATATAAAAATTTTTAAAAGAACGTGAACTAGCATGAATGGTGAATAATTTTAAGAGTAAAGCGTCTCTGTGTAATATGGGAAGTGAAAAAAAGTAAATGCAGAGACTGTTGGAGAAACTATGAGATGTTGGAAAGAAAAAGTCAAGAGAGAGAGTGATGTATTGTGTGTGTGGGAGAGTGGGCAATGCTTCTAGGCATTTGTAAAACATTTGGTAGGGATGATTAGCTACTGTAAACTGAGAGAATGATATTAAAATTAATGATATGATGCCAGTATATAGCAGAGGGTTGATTAACACAATATTCCTGTCTGACTGAGACAGATACAGATACCCCTATACATCCCAGCTAATCCTTCAGGACAATATTTCTTGTCAGACCTTCCATCTGTGATAAGGAAATATATTTTTCCTTTTTCTTATCTTCTTAAACTGCAGACTTAGGAATAAACTAATTCTTGGATAAATTGAATAGTAAAGAAAAATACGGCATGCTCCCAGCCCTATGCTGAATCATATGATGAGAAAGGGGATTCAGAAAGATCATCTCTACTTTCTGCACCTACCCCCTGCTGGGGTACATAAATACCACCTTCAAGAAACCCACACCTTAGGTTTGGGAACACTGGTGCAGCAAAGGGTCAAAGGGTAAGGAGTCTATGCACCAAGCTGCTTGAGAATTTTTCCAAATAGAATTTTCCTTTTGTTTTTAAGTTAAAATCCCCCAAAATCTCTAAACACCTAACTCTTTAATTAGTATATTTCCATTTTTAATAAGCTTTTGTTGGGAAAGAATTTTCAGCTTCAGGATGAAATTTCTATTTGAAGAAAGTAGCAGGTGCCATTTAAAGCAAATATCTTGGGCTGGGGAGTCCCAGATTTACTTCTATTCTCCAGTAGACATTTAATTACTTACTCCTAGCATAAAAGCTATGACAACAGAAATTTCCTTCTTAGGATCTTTAAGATACTGCAGGGGTTAATGTGCTCTCTTGGTAGAACAGAAAAGAAGGAGCTGAACCAAGCTTCCTTATAATTTGTATGTGAACCACTGATTACTGAACTGTTTGGGAGTGGAGGACATCAGTGAGGGGGAGATGTGGGACATTTTTAGTTGATTTCTGTAATTTTTTCTTTAATTACTTGCAAGTGGAATCCCTAAATGGTATGGGACACTAGGGCCATATCTATCACTGGTTACCACTGCAGAATAGATTCTTAGTTGGAATTAGAGCTGAAACCCCTCTGAAGCAGAGAGCTCACCAGCAGAGCTATCATGGCAATCACACTTCCATCTGCCTGAAAAAAGTGAGTGGCTGTGGCTGACCAGGCAGATTCAGTCCATCATGTGGGCATCTCATAAAACTACAGAGTTCTTCAGCATTACACAATTCCTCAGCATAACACAAGCCCCACTAGAGTTAAGGGAATTTGGAACATTTTGCGATTTCCAGATCCAGTTATTCACCCAAGCTCCAAAATGGAGTAAGATGTGCATATGCACTCTGTGCTCTGATTTCCACATTGGATAGATGCAAACCACCACACAGGTGCTGTTAACTGGACTTTCTCCAAGAGGTTAGATCATCAGTCAACAAATGGGCATACCACAGTGACATCATAGTTTGTCCTGAGGGAGTGCACTTCTTTCTGATATTGACAAACTTCCCATCACCCACAGTTCAGCCTTGATTTCCTAGAACTTTTTCAATAGTCCTAACAAGCTACATCACAAATTAAATTTAGAACCTCTCTGCCCTTTCAACCAAAAATTAATGAAGAGTTTTCTCTGCCTTTTGCCTCAGATGACTTCAGCTCACTTGTATCTTCCCTGTAATAACTTGGGCTTCTGAGCTACAAGATAAACTTTGTTGGGATCTACTCTTTCTGCTGAATCCTGCATCCCCTTCCCTACAACTAGGACTGGGAGAGGAAAAAAAATGCTATAGCATGATTTTCTTATATTGGCTATATGGATGGATGGACGCCACATTGTCTGTAAGGCAGAACTCAGATTTCAAAACATTCTGTTCTGAAATCTCTAAATGTTAACTTTCCTATTAGGAAGCACTAATCAGCGGTGATGTACTATGGTGTTTTCCAGTAGAAAAAGCAATAGTGTGCATCCAAAGAATGAGTCAGTGCTAGAGGATACAAAATAGATGATAGACTGAAAGGAGTTGGCAAGAGATTATGCATGAACTCTGCAAAAAGTCCTCAGAAACAAAAAGCCAGGAATCATGAACTAGGATTGAGTCAAGGATCAAATCTAATGTGCCAAGAATCCACTTGTAAAATTTATATATGTGTACACTTGAAAGTTCATTACATGCAGGCAGAATGTGTAAAGAGAGAGTTCAGAGTCAGGATAGTTTACAGCACACATTTTAGTGAAACAATTTATCTGGCCCATAGGAAGAAGAGAAATGCCAGTAAAAATAAGTATGACATGGCTGCCTGGGAGGTTCATCTGCCTTGCTTTTTATAACAAAGCTATCATGGGCAAGAACACAGTCTGTAGTGATGTGAGGTGCCTCTGAAAAAAGCCAATTAATTTGCTTCTCCTTGGATGTTGTTTCTGTTGTTCTTCTGTCCTTTGTTGTAGTGGGACAGCTGAAGCAGTGGGTGGTGAAGTCACAGGGAGGTTTTTCAAGGGAGAGACTTTTTCTCCAAAGCAACACAGTGCCAGCCATGCTGATGTCAGCTTCTCTAGCCACAGCTTCTGCTGAAGGAAGGCCAGGATGTTACATGTGATTTACTAATATTTCAGCTCTGCTATGAATCAGACAGAACTCTTCTACTATTCAGAGTTCAGCACATTTTTATATTCTGTCATTTTGACATATCCCAGGTGTGCAGCATTTTCTTCAGCTGTTATCAGTTGTCTCCTGCACTTAAAATTCTGAAATGTGTGTGCTGCTCTTTAGATATATCTGTATCACCTGTATCTGTATCAGTTCTATTTATTTTGTTAGCTCACCTTTGCAAAAGCCAGATTAGCAATATAATTCTATTATTTAGGCTGAAATTTTCCTGACTACACAAGGTTTATGGCTTGTCAAGGCTAATCCTGTTGGTCATCTGAAATCCATTGCTTATTCAGAAATAAAAAGATATATGGGAAAAGAAATTGTAGTCCCAACAGAACAAACAATACTGTTTTCCTCAAATTACATTCTACTTTTCATCTGATCAGTCACTAAAAAGTGTTTTACCTATAATTTTAAGTATTTCAGAATTGAAAATCGAAAGGATTGCCAGGCATTGCTTCAGTAATTTATATTTTTTGCATCTCATGTTTAGATAAACAGTTACCTCTTCTCTAGCTATCCAGATTTTTATTCCATTTTCTGAGCAACTACATGATTTTATTATCATTTGTCACAGAAAATCTCCTTTTCCCTTCTCCTGTTCTTTTTTCACCCAGTGGAAAATGATGCAATTTCTAAGTCAGTATAAGCATTTTGTATTCTCTCTTTAATGTATGTTATTTAAAGTTGAATGAAGAAGTAATGCCTTTCATCTGGTGTGGAAATCAATAATCTGGAGTGTTCCTTGTATAGCCAAGAACCATTTAATGGAGAAGCCTCTCTGCCAAAACACATACGTTCTAATCCTTTAAAGGTGATGCTTCTATTCAAGATGAGGAATATATCCCACAACAATAATTCTATTTTCTAGACCTTTATCACCAAACAGTTTAAGGTCAAATGCCAACATTGGATTTATATTCCTTCACTATAAAAGATACAATTTTAATAAAACACATCAAAATAAGTAATACAATATTATTTAATTTTTGACTGCTAAAGACATATCTTTTTCCAAACAGTGCAAATTACTAGGAATGGGCATAAACAGGAAGGCCAAAATAATTATCACTACTAGTGGAGCTACTATTAAAGCTTCCTAAAGGATATTAGTGCCCCCTTTTGGAAAGTGACAACAGCTTCTCCCTCAATTTCATTATTGCATTCAACATGCATAACTGTGTATCCCACCCTGTTGCTATTTTTAGTCAAACTAAACTTTCATCCCTTTGCCAGCCATAATTTTCAACTTCTTCATGCACATAGAACAATGGTTACTTGAAACAAATTTTGAACTATAAATTAGACCAGAACCAAGCAGAGAAAAGCAGGCCAGCTGAGAGATAAATAAGGACAATATGAATGTTAATGACATTTTATTTCTAGTGAATAGCCTGGTTTTCAGATGTGTTTAGGCAAAGATTCATTCTGGTTTCAAAGGAAGCAAAAGATGATTAGGAACTGGAGATGGAACCTAAACATTTAAAAGGGAGATAGAGAACAGTTTGGTGACAATAAATTTGATAGGTTATGTGTAATTCCCAGTGGAGTAGGTATGTAGCTGTGCATGAAAACATACAATTAAATTAATTTTATTTCAGCTTCTTGGTGGTATGGATTGAAAACAATTAAGTGCAATAGAACTGTTCTGACACATTATTGGACAAATCTTTTCACATAGTTATCCCAAATTGTACTTGTTGGCATTACATTAAGTGGAAAAGTCGCAGCCTCTGTTTCTGGGAGTTTTCGAATTGGTTGCAAAAAAAAAAGGGATAAATGTTATCTAGGTAGTTCTTGTTACAGGTACAGAATTAAACCTTTGCATTTATTTCACATTTCACTATTTCACTGTAAAATAAAGCAGAGCAGGCAGCAGCTGCAGGAAGTATTGGGCAAGACAAGAATCAGCATCTTTTTTTACTTAGGTGTTATTCACTTTACCTGCAGTGTGTTTCAATTACACCCTAAAGTGTTTTTCCCTTCACCTGTGAGTCAGATCTGTTGTTGAGAGCCCTCTTAGCCGCGGACTACCTTGGTGCTCTCTCAGCAGAATGAAACATCTCCACCGTGTGGTCAACTGCAAGAAAGCTGAGATTTTTTTCTAAAAACCAGCTAAATTCGGGTGTGGAGAGGGTGTGAGCCTTCTCGCGGCTGCATTGTCCCCTCCGGCCCCGGGGATGGGCAAGCCTGCCCATCCTTCCATCCTTAAACACAAGAAATATCCATTTTCTCTTTGACAAGGTATAGATGGAAAAACACAATCTGGAAA
Organism: Toxostoma redivivum; assembly: GCA_013397375.1. Taxonomy (NCBI): domain Eukaryota; kingdom Metazoa; phylum Chordata; class Aves; order Passeriformes; family Mimidae; genus Toxostoma; species Toxostoma redivivum. Next base: position 125,941 of record VXBI01013417.1, on the reverse strand, counting down.
AATACTGAAGAAAGTATTCTCATCTACAAAGCCCTACCCCAATGCTGTTCAGACTGATTAGGAAACAATGATTTTCCCCCTCTCTGTTATTTTTTGCTAGCCCAACCACAAAGCCACTGCATCCCTCAAAATAATTGCAAACAAGAAATCAACCCTGAAGTGTAAACTGACTCTAAGTACAGGGAAAAGGTTCATCACCTCTTTCAACTAAAAAACAAAATTATGAAATAACTTGCCTTGCCTGTCTTACTATGCATCTGAAGTCAATTTTAACAAGTCCCTTGGATGTCCTTTCACCCTGTTCAGTGTTCGATTTTGTAGAAATATAATCAGTGGTCAGACACATTATTTTCTTGTCAGCAGCAGATTTGAGGGTCTAAGGTAAAGCTGTATTTCTTTCTCCAGTTATGGATAATTATGGTAGAGGATGGGGATATGCTGCTCATTATACAATTGAGGACAAAAGAAATTCAAAGCAAAAAATAATTCAGGCCTTTTTTTCTCATCTTATTCTGGGCAGCCCTTAGATATGGCAGTATAATCTAATACAACACCTGCTTGAAACCTGGGCTATTTTTTCATCCTACCATACATGTTTTTGCTGCTCCTCTTCACTGTCCCTTTTACCCTCCCTCCTTATCAACACCAAACTGTGTTGAAAGCTGTTTCTCTCTTCCATACACCTCTCTATGACTGTTTTTAACAGAGAACTAAGGGGGAACTTTCTCATTAATACAGTTTTATATTGCAGGTTTTGGTTAGCTTTATCTAAAAAAGGCATTAGGAGCCATAGCCAGTGCCTTGCTAACTCCATGGCTTTATGAACCCCACTATGTTGATGATTTTCTATACAGAATTTCCTGTCCTGTAACTCATGTCCATTGACTCCTGTTCTTTTGCTGTGTACCTCCAAGAAAAATCTAACTTGACATGAGTCAAGCTTTTTTCAATTCTTTAAAATATGCTTCAGTCTGTGCAAGTGAGTGACATGATCCATTGTTCCACTTCTATCTCAGATCACTGACCCTGGGGCTCTGCAACTTGTGACCTGGCTGCCCCACCACATCCATGCTGATGCAGGAATAAAAGCATTTTGACAAAAAATGTAGAAAATCCACGCTGCCTTCCCCACAGCAGCCTTCTCCTTTCTATAAAGCAAATGATAGGCTTTTTTCAAACACTGTCATTTTTCAACAGATTTTGAACCTTTTCTCTCAGCTGGCTAGATACCATATAATGCACAGACCTGCTGTTTTCTGTGGTTAAGTATTTTACTTCCAGACAGGGATTAATTTTTTTTCTTTTTTTATTCTTTTCTATTTTTCAGAGACGTGCAGCTGACAATTTGAGGAGACATCATCAATACCAGGTACAGACCTATGTTTATTCTTTGGGGTATTGTTTTTCAATGCCTTCAGAATGTCTTCATGAGCAAAAAAAAAATGGAAGAATTTCATGAGAAAGTGGAAAAGGAAAAGAAATAAAAAGCCACATAAAATCTGTACTTAGTTCCTCTTCAGCAAACAAGCTTAGTATTTTTGATGTTCAAACAAAAGCATTTGAAAATATAATTGTCTTCTTTTTGGAGCAAAAGGATATTTTCTAGAGCAATGACATGCTATTCAGTATTTTGCCCATTGTAGCATGGATTGCCTAAAAAAAAAAGCAGATTCCTGCCTGTCAGAAATCATCAGGACCATATGTGCAGTGAACTGACATGCTCCATCAGAACCTGCTCAACATGTCTCCAGGTTTAGTCCCCCATAGACAATTTTGTTAATAACCACTCTGCTAGATCCCCTGTAAGCAGTTTTTTTTAATCCTTCCTTTTTCAGCTTCTATATTTTTTTTAGATTATTATTTCACAATGAATAATTTTCAGCTTTATTTTGAATTTTTGTCGTGTTAAAAGGACTGCAAGTTAAACAAGGTGTGAGCTATAGGCTTGGTAGTTAATGAATCCCATATGGGAAATAACTAGGTAAGCTAGGACTTTTCCAACCTGAAAAAGAGGCTGCTGTGGGAAGTACAAAAGGGATCTATAAAATTGTGAGGAAGGCGAGCACAGAGCAGCTGCTTGCCATTTATCTGTAAACTGAATACACACATGTACAACACTGCATTAGTGAGGTTGTATAGGCAGTCTTTTGAGGAAAGTGATTATTCTCCACCAGCCCTCACCTGTGAGGCTGTATCTGGAGCAGTATGTCATGTCTGCACCCCACACTACAAAAGAAATTTTAACAAACTGGAAGGGATCCAGCAAGGGGGCACTAAGATGGTGAGAGGACTGTCATATAAGCTTAGATTTCAGCCTGGAGTAGGTTGGGGGGAATATAACTCCTGCCTTAAGTAACAGAGTGGGTGGTTAGAGAGAAGGAGCCAGATTTTTCTTCAAGGTACAATGCAAAAGACAAAACGGACACAAGTTGAAGGAAGGAAAATTCTGTAAGGTAAGGAAAATTATCTTCACAATGAGGTAGTAAAGAACTGGAAATCGTTGCTCAGGGAGGCTGCAGCATCTTCACTCACGGAGATAGTTAGGACTTGACTGGGCATGGCCCCAAGATGACTAAGACAGCCTCCAGGTATCTCTTTCAATCTAAATAATTTCTAGGATTCTTAGAAGACAACAATGGAAGCTACCAAACCAAAGGTTAAAAATAAAACCCCAAATGGAATCTTACTCCATACTGTGGAATTCATTGGCAGAGGATTTCTGTATGCTGAAAGATTACATTAGTTCAAAATGCATAAGAAAACCTGTCACAGCCAATTAAACCTAGAACTATCATTTTTGTTCAGAGAGTCACTGCATCTCACAGCGCAGGAGTCTTGAAATAAAGTACAACTTTTTTTGTACAACCACACCAGACTTGCTCTCCTCATGAGGCATCATGCTTGCTTGCTGCCAGGCTGGATATTACTGGCAGGAGACATACCTTGGGTCAAACCCAACATATCCCTTCTCAGAACAATAAGCATTAGTAGTTTCCATCAAAAAGCAAAACAAATTTTCAAACAGACCTAAGGTTTGTATAGTTTTTGCCATGTTCTTAAAATGAAAAAGCCCAAGCAGACCCTGTGAGTGTAGGTTTACTAACTAATACCAAGAAAGCTAACAAAATACTTTCTATTTTTAGGAAGTTATGAGAAATCTGGTTAAAAGGTATGTTGCAGCAATGATAAGAGATGCCAAAACTGAGGAAGGACTGACAGAAGAAAATTTTAAGGTATGTGTTTATTTTTATGTTTATAGATGGTTTAGTAATTTACTAAGATATTTTAAGACTGTGAAGCATATTTCTTACACTCAGTTATTCAGGTAGTATATATCACTTGCTTCCTAGAGCAAGATCTTCAACCTTGGTATGCCAACATCCAGACAGTAAAGTTTATTGCTGACCGCAGCCTAAGCCTTTTTTTTTTCTTTTCCTTTTTTTTTTTTTTTCCTAAAAGGAAAGTCAAATTAGCTTTGATGTTCTGACATTTCATCTTTCTTCCTAATTTTTAGGAGTTAAAACAAGACATTTCCAGCTTTCGCTTTGAAGTCCTGGGTTTGTTAAAAGGAAGCAAGCTGTCTAATTTGCAGACTGCAAAGATGAGCAAAGACACTGCCTCTCTGTCAGAAACTGAGGAAAATAGTGAGAGTGAAGGAAGCAAGAAAGGAAAGAAGAAACCTTTCAGCCTTTTTGACATAACAACGATGATTCATCCACGATCAGCCAATATTGCCTCTGAAGGACATAATGTAAGCAATGGCTCAGCAATGATGATGTCAGAGTCCACTCAGGAGAAACAAAAGCGTGTGAATTTTGTAACAGACATAAAAAATTTTGGGTTGTTTCACAGACGATCAAAAACAAACTCTGTGGAGCAGAGTACAAATAAAATATACACAGTTTCTGAAGAAGTTTCTCGTCAACAGGCAGAAGAACAATGTGAGAAAACTGATGAACTGGAAGAGGGAGAATTAATCATGAACTGTGAATTAAACTTCCGAAGTCCTGGCAAAAAATGCTTGTTAGCTGAGTCACAAAATACCAGTGAGTCTTTGGATTCACAGGTAGAGGGAAGCATTTGTGCTTCAGAAACAGAGAAAATGGAGTTACAGAACTCAGAACCTGCCACTCCACAGGATCAGCTGGACAAGTCATTGGACATTAGCATTGATTCTGATGGCAAACAGGAAACAATTGTTCAGGGTGACTATGTGATAACAAGGTTGTGATGCTTACAGGAGGAAGCATTTACAAATATATATATTTTGCATAGTGCTTTTGGGGGGGAATGTTTTAAGAATTATATTAGCTAATGCAGAATTACACTTTATAATACTCAACTGTGGCACATGATCTTGTCACATAGTAGTCAAGAGAAAGAAAATATGAGGACCTTCTGTTTTGTAGCCTGCTTTAGCTTTCACGATTTGTTTTACATTTTTTAATAAATGGAAGCATCTTGTATTCTTGTACTGTTGCAATAACCCACAGAAACTTTTTAGCTATCTTTTTCAATTACAACAAATGGAATTTCTCTCATATGATAGTTGACTCCTATGATAAATATTTTTCTATGCAAATAAAAAGTAGCTTAAGAGACTTGTAAGCTTTTATTTAACTTTGTAGGTTCTTAAAAGATTCTGTGCACCATAATAATCATACGTGGCTCCTGCCAGCATAATTCATGTCAAGCTATTAGAATCATTTATTTAAATTGCTAGAAACTTGTGTCAAAATCTATACAGAATCAGAAGATAAATTATATTCTTTTATTTATTGAAGGAATATGAATAGCTGTAAATTATGAAAAGTAGGTCTTTTTGATTATTTAATTACAACCTTTCCCTCACACCAAGAGGAGTATGACTGTCCTGATACCATTGTTAGAAATGCATTTGCAAGTTTTGAAGACTCTATGTAGAAATGTTTCTTATAGGAAAAGAAATATCTGTGGCTTACTGAAAATTGATGATGGATTACTCCCCAAGAATCCTTTACCACCACAGCTACTGCTTCTTCAACCATTTTTTTTTCCTCATGTGGATAACCTATGCACTTTAATATTCAGCTGCTTATTAGCTTCTGCCTTCTCAATACACCTGCATTTGCTAAGGGAAAGATACTTCAGGAATAAACAAGCATACAATGATTCCCCTAAGTACTTGAATAAATATGGCGATTTGTTGAGAAGTTTTAAAAGGCAAGCCTTAAGGGAGTTTCTTTGACAATTTTACAGTTTGGGGGAACCTGAATGGATGTTTTATAATAGATACCTAAATGTATAAAGAAAATTTAATAGTATTTTTCATAACTGATGAGTGACTTACTGTCTTAGTTAAAACCAGTACTCTTAAAATCAAACATTGTGGGGTTGTTGGCTGGTGTCCTACATTATTAAAAATTTCATTTTCCAACTGGCATAAGAGTAACCACCCCCAACTTTCAACACCATTCTTTCCCCCTTAAATATACCACAAAACTGTTGTTATTTCATTCTTAACTTCCCCAGCCCTGCCATGATAGATTTTGTAGTTTATATTAGGATGTATTAAGGAACTTCCAGATGCATAGAGTACATTTATATTTCTGATGGAATCTATCCCATGTAAACCTGTAGGACCTGACCTAAAGCCATGTCATTCTGGATCTAAATTGTTCTGATACTGAACTGTGTCTTGGAAATCCAGGCAAATCCCTCTCATCTCTGTACTTTAAGGTGAGTTTTCCAGCTCTACTTTACACATGTGATACTCTCTCTGATCTCACATATTGAAAGCTTCCTTTCTCCACACTTGCTTGTGTCACAGCAGATACAGTTAAACCAAAATGGAAAATATGAGTGATTATTGAAAAATAGTTTGTATAGCTTTGCAACAATGTGTTCAAATCATATTTGATTGCTTAGTTTCCATCTTGGCCTCTTGACTGCTCTGTAGACCCTCTCTCCTTCACATCTCTCTCCTTGTCCACCTTTAGATTGTAAGCTCCTTGGGGCAGGGCCTGCAGCTTTTCTGTCTGGAAAGCACCTGAATTATTACAAGTACAAAAAGAAAGAAATAAATAATAATGGTGGAATAACCTCATACCATTTGTATTAGGTCAGCTCTTTTAGAGAGTTCTTTTTTGTACTATAACATTTTTGCTAAAAATACGATAAACCAAATGTGTCATGTTGTCACAGAATTTTCTATATCTCAGTTAACAGTCCTTCTCCACTACTGCTTTCAGCTTCTCATTCTTCATCATGGTTTGTACTGCCTTCGGGTCCAAAGCTTACTCCCTTTACACTAGCCAAATTCAAAACAGACAGCTCTTGCTCAAAAGAGCTTTCAACACATTCCAGCCACATGGTTTCACTCCAGACAGAAAGTGCCTGAGCAGGGTATTTGTATTGCAAACATTACCATTATCAGAACAAGTTAAGTACAACGGTCTAAGAGTTCTGCATAATGTTCTGGCATCATAAGAGCCTGTTCCTCCTGTGCATGAAGATCCCAACACAGTGGAGTTAATGTGAAATATCAGTCACACCGTCCCATCACGACTCCACTGTGCTGGGCATCAGTCTAAGTCATGGAGTGGATACAAGACACAACAGCAAAGACAGTGCAGGTGGGCAGGATACTTTGCCAAAGGGACACAGTGTATTGCATAGCAACAGGTGGTCACCCTTTTGGTGTTTTTTTTTTTTTTTCTTACATCCAAATACTGAAACATAGGTCTGTTAAATAAAGCATACATAAAATAAACATTTGCTCTATTTTTATATTATTCTTAGGCATCAAAGCTTAACACTAATAAGGACCCAATGTCATTCCATTTAAAAGTAATGTCAAATAAGCACCTCATTCTGTGACAACAGATGAGCCCAAAACAGATCCAAAATTGAAATGGTGGTGGACATTTATTGATTTGCAGGCAGCCAAAAAAAAAACACCTCTTTCTCACTGGATGCCTCTGAGAGGAAACCTGTCCAGGAAACATCAAGATATGAAAAGAGCAAAGTCAGTAATGCCACAGCACAGGCATTATTAAGCTTTGCAAAGCTGACCATATTTTCTCCTCAAAAGAAATTTAAAAGTTCAAACCTACCTGTCCCTTCTTGTGGCTTCCATTAGCATCAAATAGGAGGAATAAAAACAAACCAGGATATGAATCCCTATAAAAGACAGTCTTTTGAAGCAGAGCTTGAAATCGTAAAATGTTTTATGAAGCTAGAAAATCAACTATGTACAAAGGAGTTTACTACCAATATTAGGTTGCTTAGAATGTTGAGAAAACATTTTTTTAAATTTTTATCTTTTTATTTTTGTGAGGACGAAACCTGTCTTTTTTTATACCTGTATTTCTATATACCTGCCTGCTGTATTTTTTCGGCTCCTGGAGACATAGAGTGCAGACAGCCCAGCAGGACTTTGCTACCTTGGCATAGCTGGACAGGAGACAGCTTGAATTCATGCAAGACAGTGCTTCACATTGATTCACAGTCAGAGGTCAGGGCTGCAAGTACTGCATGCTTACCTTCAAGAAAATTGCAAAAGCTCCTTCTGACTCTGCCTGCTTCAGTGGCCCTCAAGGGCACTGCAGAGGTGAGAACATCAGAGGATTCAGACTGTGGGGCCTCGTGAGCCTGCTGCAGGCCACAGCTATATTTGTATGTGGTACAATATTACCAGAGACCAAGCCAGGTAGATGCCTCTTCTGGGGGTAACCACAGCTCTGCAGATGGTTTTAATCTTGTTTTCTTCATTCATAGATTGAGACCATTACATTGACTGGTATGAGCTAAACACATCACACAGCTCTTTTTTTTTTTTTTTTTTGATAGATCAGGATAAAATGACAAGTTCTGTGACTTTCCCAATAGGAGGTTTTTGTAAATAAGTAGTATCTCGTTCCAGGAGAATGCATAACTTCAACATAGTTGCAGCTGTTGGGAGCTGTAAAAGGTGAAATTTCTGGTATTCAGGCACTTAAAATTCTTCAAAAGTATATTTGATACAAGAATGTCTTATTAATGGCATCCTTTGACTGATCTTTGAGGAGGAAAATTTTTGCTTAGCTTCCTTACAGGAGTGAAGCATTGAAAAAAGACACAAAGAAATTATTATATGTTCTTAAATCCTATATGTATATTGCAAGCTATAGCACTCCATTTAATCTCAAAACCTCAGATGAATATTTCATCATATTCTGAGAAGCAGCTTGAAAGAGAAAAGAAGCAAATCATGCCTAAATATTGTGAAGAGGCAATGAACTATTGAATACAGTTCAAAACATTTGGTATCAAGTATTCTTCTGGGAATATAGAGGCACAAGTTGGATGACAGCAATATAATCCATCTTCATTTTAAAGTCTCTTAAGAGATACCAAAAGCTTTAGTGAGTAGGGTAACCTCACAAAAATAATAATACTGGTAAATAGCAATATTAAATAATAGTGCTGGTAATGATGGTGGTAGTGAATGCAGTAGTATTAGTAAGCATATATGCAACAATAGCAGTACGATGTATTTACCCCTGGGAAAGGGGAACTCCCCAGTTCTAATCCCTGCTCAAAGTTTGCCTGTTTTCTGTGTCAAGCAGCCATTTGATAACACCAGTAAGATGTCCTTGGGCACATCTGTCTTTCAACATAGGCACTCTAATCTCTGTTGAGAAAATATTATTTCTCTGTGCTTAAACTCTCTCACTAGCTGAAATTTTAATTATGGACCCTACATGCACTGCAGCATGAGCAGATTAGAGATCCTTTGAGACAGTTTATAGCTAAGTAGCTGGATATACTCCAAAATAAATTGCTGCAGTTAAGGATGAATTTCAATCCTCCAGATATAAAAAGGATTTGAACTCTTTGAACTACATCAAATCAAGTTCAATGACCACTGCTTTAGTATTTGAGAAGTTGCCTTATTTTTATAAGTGTAAAGAATGAAGCAGAGGTAATTTCTCATTAATATCAAAACAACAAAAAAAGGTTACAATCTTCAACCATTATGAATTTAGAACTGTAAGAGAACTTAGTCATATAATTTTATCACAGGTCCCCTCAACAAATTCTCTTAAATTATTCAGATCTTCTGATTTTGCCAAATATAGCTATGAAATGTTTATACACATGAATCATTTCAACTGTTTATATTTGTACTTTTGGGCAGCCACTGTCTTTTAACTATCTGGTTTTTTTCTGACTACTGGTTGCTCTGACTGTACTCATCCCCCTTCAGCCTTAGGTTTCTTTGGGTGTAGTCTAAACCAGTTATGCTATTTTCATTTCAATTAAACTTTCTTTTCTCTTTAGTTGACTATCACAGTCACGGCCAAGTGCCGTGCAGCAGTAGGTGTTGCACTGCTCCTTTCTGCTGTGTCCTTTTCATTCTGGCCTTTAGTTCTTTGTAACCTAGTACCTTCCTAACATGGTACCACTCAAGGGCCAATGTACCTTTCAATGGCAGACACTTAACATCAGAATAATTGTCTTTGATAGAGATCCTTTCCTCTTTTGTACATTTAAGAGGGATTTTATATCATTATCTATGACGAGAAACCTGTTTCCAATAGCTGATAGTTGAAATAAATACCAGTTCATCATGGTTCTTCTTCAGTATCTTTTCTCTCACTTTTCTTCTTTGACAATGCAGTTGAGTATGTCCTTGTTAAAAAAAAGAAGTCTCTTTATGGCAACATACTCAGTGTTGCACTGTAAGAGTATGAGAGCTGTGCTTGCAGTGGACACAGAGGAAATGTTCAAGATGTAAAATAGGTGTTTCCAGAAAGGCTGGTTATAGTCTGAAGATGACTAAGAGCACTTCACATATGCAGAACTATGGCAAACTCTTCCACTGCATGGAATCAAGAGTGATTTCATATGAGCTAGTATATTTTATTCAATGGATCTGAAAAAGCAGGAATAGCCTCTATATTTGCTTTGTATGCTCAGTTTGTAAATCCACAATAAAATAATTCCATAAATGTTTAAACAGGCAATAAAAGGCCATGGTTAGTGACCAACATAAAATAATGTTCTAGAAATCCACGTGTTTCAATTTAAGGGGTTAGCAAAGACTTTTTCTCCAGTAATAGCAAATCTTTGTGGATTGAAACACTGTATTCCTGAACTCCAGTCCCCATTTAAAAACAAACAAAAAACCCCAAAACCCTACAGGCCCAAACAAAAAACCCAGAGACTTTTCAGTTTTTAGAGATTCAGGAGGTTTTGTAGTATAATTAGTACCCTATGAACATCTGAAATCATTGAGTTAACCTTTCATAAATTCAATGGACAGCATAGACTGCTCCTTAAATGTGGCCAAGTGAGAATGTCAGCTGCAAAATAACTCGTTCTGGTTAATGATTTATGCTTTTATCATACAAAATGGAGTTTACGAGATGGGTGCGACTTATCTCAAATACAATAAGCATTCAAACACATTCAGCTAAACTCAGAAAGTTCTATACAGATGCTCATTTGTGCAATAATTTTTATTCCTTTTTCCTCTGCTTATTTTCCCTATCTAATGCTTTGTTTTTACAGAGAATGTGTAACTCCACTAATAAAGATAAATATAGTAACCTTTTCTGTTACCTGCTTCTGAAAGTAGACAGTAAGACCTTGTGTCCATAGGATTAAAAGACAGTTTACTAAGGAATACTAGAAATAGTTTTATTTGGATGAATTACTCAGATATATTGTTCAGCCATATCTGAAATATGAATGCAGCTAGAAAAGCATGGAAATAATCCTTCTCTATGACTAATTTAACCATCCAGTTCTACATCAAGAAAAAGAACCAGAGAAAAGAAATTTGAAAGAGATCTATTTTTATGAAGTTAGAGTAGCAAATATCAGCATTCTTAGTTCCCTTCACTGTTATTAAGTAAAATTAGAGGGACCCTTTTATGAACATTAATTTTTTTTCATGACACAGTTGCTTCTGTGGGTTGCTTTGCAAGACACCCAGAAGTTTATTTATTAATTATTAAGAATTTCATTAGCTGAGAGATTGTAAATCAGGTGAGATTATGAGAGACCTCATCTGAGGACTGGTTCTACTGATTTTATTTTTACAGGATTGTGGCTTCCCAAGATCTAAAATTCTCTGACATTTCCCAAGTGAACTTATTGTCCTAGAATTATACATCTCTGATCTGAAATCAGATCCACATGGAGGAAGCACCAGGATTTCAGCCACAGAGAAATGTGCTCTGCTGATTTTAAGAGTCTGTAATAATTATTTGTTTACCCAGTCATAAGGTATGATTTAGAGCTTTTGATGGTCATGTCTAAACAATAGTAACAATAACACAAAATATAAAATCACAATATATGTGAGAAAGTATTTCAGTATTTAAACCTGTCTAAAGCAGGCCAACCCAAAACATCAATCCGAGCACCCAGAGTTTTAGGAAGTCAAACTCTAACCCAAAACTGGCTCATATTTCCCCAGAGAAATGAATACTGAGAAAGTTTATTCATTAAGGACCATGTATGGTGGGGAGAGAGCACTTCATTTTGGAAGCTACTTCTTGCTTTGCTTGTTTGTTTGTTTTCTATTTCTGCAGAACATGAATAATGTCTGAAAACTTAAATATTCCCACACACACACGCTGGGGCTGATGAAGAGAAAACCAGATGTACGACACTGAGCCAAGATTTATCCAGCGTATTCAAGAGAAGTAAGTGATGAAAAAACAAATAAAAGCAATTATAAACCTAAAATAAGCTGTTAGTACAGCATAAGACAAAATTCTTTACAATAAGCTAGAAAAGAAACTCTTTGAATAGAAAATCTATTTCCCACATAAAGACAGTATTAAAATAGCATTTAAAGTATCTTCATTAGTCAACTTCTGCAATCTCACCAGGGATTTTCTTATTGATCTTCTGTGACATTGTCACAGTGCCAAGGGAGCATAACACTAATGACTTACATGCTGATTCTGTCACAGAACGAACAGAACGCACTAGGTTAGAAAAGATCTTTGAGATCATCAAGCCCAGCCTATGACCGAACTTAACACCTCCTCATCAACTAAACCACGGTACTGAGTGCCACGTCCAGTCTTTTTTTAAACTTATCCAGGGACAGTGACTCTACCACCTCCCTGGGCAGACAATTCCAGTGCCTAGTCATGCTTTCAGTGAAGAATTTATTTTCTGACATCTAAGTTTCCCCTGGCGCAGCTTGAGACTGTGTCCTCTCATTCTGTCAGTGGTTGCCTGGAGAAAGAGACCACCCCCTATCTGGCTATAACCACCTCTCAGGAAGTTGTAGAGGTCTTTCCTGAGTCTCCTCCTCTCCAGGCTAAACAACCCCAGTTCCCTCAGCATTCCTCACAGGGCTTGTGTTCCAAGCCCCTCACCAGCCTAGTTGCCTCCTCTGGCTGTGCTCAATCATCTCAATGTCCTTCCTAAACTGAGAGGCCAGAACTGGACACAGCACTCAAGGTGTGACCTCAGCAGTGCTGAGTAGAGGAGAAGAATGACCTCCCTGCTCCTGCTGGCCACATTATTCCTGATACAGACCAGGATGCCATTGGCCTTCTTGCCCAGCAGGGCACACTGCTGGCTCATGTTCAGCTGGCTCTCGACCAGTGCCCCCAGGTCCCTTTCTGCCTGGGCACTGCCATACCATCCCCAGCCTGTAGCACTGCAGGGGGTTATTGTGGCCAAAGTGCAGGACTTGGCACTTGGACTTGTTAAATTTCATGTTGTTGGACTCAGCCCATCTATCTATCCATTCTGTTCCAGGGTCCTTTGTAGAGCCCTCTTACCTTCGAAGATTGACACATCTCCCAGCTTGGTGTCATCTGTAAATTTACTGATAGTGGACTCATTCCCCTCATCCAGATCATCAATAAAGATATTATACAGCACAGGGCCCAGCTGATCCATGGGGAACACCACTGGTGACTGCCCCCCAGCTGGATGCAGCACTGTTCACCACCCCTCTCTGGGCCCAGCCATCCAGCTAGTTCTTAACCCAGCAAAGAGTGCTCCTGACAAAGCCATGGGCTGCCAGCTTTTCCAGGAGTGTGCTGTGGCAGACAGTGTCAAAGGCCTTGCTGAAGTCCAGGTACACAACATCCACAGCCTTCCCTGCATCCACCAGGTGGGTCACCTGGTCATAAAAGGAGATCAGGGATTTCACTGGGAACAATTTTGGCATGTTTTGGTCCTTTTCATTGCATTTTCTTTGCCTGCTCCAGCGTCCAGCAACATTGCATTTACTGTAGCCTTAGAGTTAGATGTACAGTTAGGGTTAAGAAAACCACAAAGCCCAGAGCTCCAGACACACTGCTGCTGCAAAAAGAATGCAGTGCATGGCACTGCCTTAATATTTCTCCCTCCACACCTTTCTGCTTGGCATCAGCCTCAGCCAAGGATGCTTTACTGCTCCACCCAGGGCTAGGGTTACCCTTAAGATTAGGGTTGAAAAAAAATACAAATCCCAGAGCTCCAGGGACACTGCAACTCCAAAAGGCATGCCAAGAGGTGCATGGCACTGCCCCAACCTTGCTACCTACCTCCTTGTCTTCCTGCTTGGCACCAGCCTTGGCTGAATGCTGTTTTGAGAGCTCCGCCTAGGGTTAGGGTCACTCTTAAGGTTAGGGTTCAGAAAACCACAAAGCTAGAGCTCAAGGCAAACTAAAACTACAAAAGGCATGCAAAGGGGAGCACTTCATGTCACCTCATTTCATCTGATTACAATGACGACATTTCAGAGTTTTCCTTTTTTTCATTTTATTTAATTTCATTTCATTATATGTCCACTCCAGTCAGTTTGTTTCACTTTGGTCTCTGACTTTGAGATTTTCTTTTTAAAGGGAACTCTTTATTTCATGAAAGGAAGTGAAATCTCATGATTTCAACCAGGGTTAATTTGGCAGTTTTTGGTCCATTTCCCTGTGCTTCTTGTCATCTCATGCCATTTCATTGTGTTTCCTTCAGTGCTGAATATTTTTTTCTTTAAGCATTTCATTTCATCAGTTTCTTCTCCTGTCTTTTCATTTGACTTCATTCCTTGATTTGGGGATTTCAGTGTAGTTAATTTTGGTAAGTTTCAGTTCTTTTTCAATGCACCTCATTTCATCCATTTGCTTGTAGTCACTCCATTGCCAAATTTTCTTTTTTTTTTATCATATCTCCCTTCCAAAGTATTTGTAAAATTTTCTTCTCCATTTTCAAGATTTAATTTTCTTTCATGAAAGGAAAGGAAATCTTCTGATAGGAAAATACAGCAACGTTTGAGGACTAAATATGCATCATATCTTGATTGATATTTTTACTGAAATACACAGACCTGTTTTACTTTTCATTTCATAAACTATACAGCTCCAGGGCAGCTGCTGGAAAGATACCCCATGAGAACCCCTGTACTGAGAAAATAAAATCAATCAAAACCTTACGGAGAAGAAAAACCCTTAAGACATCCTGCTATTTATCCTAACAAAAACACCCTTGCCTTCAAACACAAATAATTAAAAGACAGACTAAAACTTTTATCAGGAGAATCAGATTTTTCTCATGGTGTTAAACTTCAGGTTTTAGACAAGTAATACTACACAAGTTTTGACAGTTCATCATGAATGTTCAAGAAGATAAAAGGATGCACAACATATCCCGACCTTTACCTTGCTGAACAGGTGGTTGAGGCCTGGGGTTTGCCTGCTCCCAAGCTGTTTGGAGCCCGCTGGAATAGCTGTGATTGGCAGAGGACAGCCTCTGGCTGCTCTGGCACTGCCCAGCCTGCAGGGCCACAGTCAGATGTCCACTGTTATTCAATCATTTCTGCTCAAGGATGCTCCTTTCGGAGATGAAGGGCAGCAATGTGCAGAGCTTAGTTATCCAACATCAAATTCTCTTAAACCTCTGTCTGAACTCTTAGCTGTGGAGTGGGGTTCTGCAGACAGATATTGGATGTTGGAAGGGCCACTCAGTGTGAATTTCCAAGAACCAGACCAAAGTCAGAAGCTATTGTTGATGGCACCTTCAGTAATGAGGAATTTTGTAATCTCAGCAGGCACATGGCTGCCCAGTACACAGGGCTTCAGATGCTGGGTCGTTCCCTCTGTCTATACCCACTTCCAGACTTCAAGGGTTTTGTTTTTTCTCCAGCTTTGATGTTATCAGCCAGAACTTTAAGGAAAGTCTGGGTAGGGCATCAACATGACAGTGCAGTTGCTCTGGCAATGGCAAAAAACCCCACATGTAGTCACAGCTCTCATTAAATGTTAGCAGTCTGTTTAAAAGTCTGCTATCAACTTTAAATACAGCATGAACTGATTATAATTTATGCTGACAGCCTCAGTTTCAATTGTATGTCTTTCTTTTTACTTCACTCTGGAAGTCTTATGGGCTTCCCTGAAGTGCATGTGGGTCTATTTCCTTGCCATTCCAGCCATCCTTATTCTGTCAGAGGGAGCTGTATGAAACAGAAGATTCAAGTGCCTTTAAGCAATGGTGTGACAGAGGTCAAAGCATTTGGAAGCACTACTAAAAATGACAGAGTAAAGCATTATGTTTTTCAATATTAAACTCCATGCCTTCACCATCTGTTAGATCAGTCTTAATATCCCCAGTTTTTGCTTCTTATGCTCTTTAACTCCAGGGTTTAATTACAGATGGGAGAATTATCATATCCAAATTAAGGCCTGTGTGAGCAGAACATAGGAAGAAACTCTATATTAGTTTAGACACAACCTAGTACTAAAAAAGAAGCCTTGGAGCAGATGATTACTCATGCTAGAATTATCTAGTATTACTCAAGCTATAAATGGAGATTCACTTTGAAGTAACATAAGACATAATATTGACCAAGTACTGCTTCATACGTCTTTGCTGACACGTTCACATCACAGAATGGTTGTGACAAATATAGAAATCTGTAAAAAGGCAACAAGCCTCATGCTCAGGGATGGGGGGCACATGATGCATAGATACATATCATATGTTCTCTTGGATTGAAGTAATCCTTACATTTCTTAGCCTTTATCAAGATCATATAGGTCAGTAGAGAATTTTCCCCTAAAATAGGAAAAAAAAAAAAAACCCTAAAAAAACCTCCTAGAAGTTCACTCTAAGATAACATCTCCCTAAATTAGAAATTTTTTCTGCACTGTCTGCACTGTATACTTGGCTACCATTATACCACTGGGCCAAAGGTTTGACCCTATATTGGGGCATCCTATATTCCATAAGTTCTCTTTCAACCTCTCAAAGTGAAACTTTGACCATACATACTGTCAGGTGCCCTAGTCCTTACTTTGAAATAGATTACAATTTCAGAGGAGTTCTGGGGACAGGCTTTCAAAATAATTTGAAGATACATAGTATTGCAGGTGGAATTCTCCTGATGTGTGAGAATGCATCCTCTAATTTACTAAAGAATTTACCAAATTTGTCACTCAGTGATTTATAAATGAGGTGCCCATTGGAAGTTATAAGCAATGTTAGCAGTCTGATTTTTATAAGAACTGTAGGCACTGGTTATTTGCTTGAATAGCCTCAGGATCATTCAGACACATAACATTATAATTTCCTGATATTGACATTCTACAACACTCAGTAGCTATGAAGTGAGAAAAAATAGGTATTTAAGGAGCTGTTTGCCACATGTCTAATAGTTTATTAGATATCATTTCATTAAAAATCAGAATATTCAGTGACGTTAAAATTTATTTAATGATTTGACAGATTGGTACCACCTGTAGAATGTAATTTATCAGTATAGCTTGTTCTGCAAAATATAGAGACTCAACCAATCACTCAACCAATCTGGTATAAATTTTTATGTATGATCAAAAAGGAAAATAAATTCTTAAAAAAAATAAGTCTCCTTTTGCAATAATTATCTTCAGGGAAGATATGGCATCCAAGATTTATAGTACAGTATTTGGGCTTATACTTTACTATTTTAGGTGATATGAGAAATCATAAAACTTATCTTTTTCTAGATACAGAATAATCAAATAATAATTCTGTTCATCAGCAGTCATTTTATACACAAATCTTTCCAGATCTTTACTTAACCTGAATTTTGTTTTGCTGCATCTCTGATCTTCTGAGAACATGGATGCTTGTATTATTCCATAGTTTTTATATCTGAAAGCCAGTGTTATAGTCCAGTTAAAGTCGTGTTACTGAAAGATGTATCAGGCAAGGTCTGAATTTACCTGTTGCAATTTTTCTCACTGGTTTAACACCAGTGTTGATGCCAGCCCATATCAATGAGCTGTGTAAATTCATTATAATTTCTAGTGTTCTACAAACACCACAAAATAAGTAAGACTCACTCAAAGTCATGATTCTTATGAAAAGTGACCACTTAAGTGATTTAATCTTGGTTCTCCACAATACCTTCATGCATTAATTATAGAAGTGAGGCTGATTTCAAAAGACAGATCTGTAATCAATAAGTTTATTTTGTGAAACTATGGGCTGTTTGATGTAAAAAAAATTATTCTCTCATTTTGATTCAGCTTGATACTGAATAAAATAGCCCCTCCCCTCAGTGACTAAGATAAATAAGGTGTTTCAAAAGCCACTGGATTGTATTGCTATGGTAACTCACTGAACCAGTGAAATAATAATTGTGTGCCTGACATTACAAGCATATGTTTCATTTTCTCTCAAAAATACAATGCTGATATCCTTGATCTTTTCCTCAAATCTCTACCCATGTCAAAGAGAAACTCAATTTTCTCTAACCTTGCAGCATTAGATCTACTGATTTGTCAAGGGAGATTATATTCTGCATGATTTTTTTTTGAGTAATTTTGCCTTGCAAGTCATAATCTTTAAACCAAAAAAAGTTTCAATTTAATAATAAAAGCTACAGTATGTGTCACTTCCTATGAAAAGTCATGTATTCTGGAAAGGACTGAAAATAAAACTGAAGTACAAATGTGTAAAAAACTGCATGCAGATGCACATAGTATAGATCAAATCTGACTGCGCATGCTTTGAAAATTCTAAAATGCAAAAAATGTGCTCACATGACTTGATGAATTGAAACCTAAATTTGAAAGTCATATCCATCTACTAGGGCAACACTTTTTCTTTGTGAATCTGCATGAAATCCAGTTAAAAACAGGTTTTATTTTCTTCAAACTGGCTTTTTATGATCTGCTTTAGGAAGGTGACATTACTCATATTTTCATGCCATCTTAGTCCTTCAGAAGACAACCCATGTGTTTTGAAATATTCGTGGTGAAGACAGTCACATGTTTTTTGTCATAAAAACATTTAAGTTTTGACATTATCACATCGTATATGATAATCAAAACCTGGCCACATTTGGGGGTTTATTTGTTGTCCTCTGTTTTATGCACAGTGTAGGGTCTCACTGCTATAAGACAATACCTCAGCATCGAGTTCTTATTAATAGAGCAAATTATTGATCTTTTTAAGCAAACTCATCATTTTTTGAAAGTTAAAATCTTAAATGCTTCAATTCCTGGAAGAGGTATTTTGTTTCCTAGAAAACTTAACATGTCATAACCTCTCCAAATCAAAGAAACTGCTTTTTGTAGTAAATACAGAGAATACTTTATTTAGAACCTATATTGGGGGTTTTTTTCCCCATATTTGCAATACTCTAGCCTCATCACACATGAAAAAGGTCCTAAAATTTGTGCCATGTAATATAGCTGTTTGTAGGAAAGAGACACCAGACAATTGCCCTGTCTCCAGAAAGGATATATAGGAATGTAGATGCAAAAAGGAAAGCAATATGTCATGTCTAGAATCAGTTCCCTGACTTTTATTTCAGCTCTGGGCAGTAAACAAAAACTTGAATTTCAAACAAATAAAGAGCCTGATATTTTATACCATGTAGGAAGCCAGGATCAAATCTCTCCCTGCTCAGGTTGAGGGGAAGCTGTGACTTTCCAGTAGCTCCTGTAACTTGAGAGCTTAAACTGTGTTTTATAGTCACCTCTGTAAATAGAAATATATTAGTTTTTGAGATATATTTTTCAATTATTAATACGTTTATATATTTTAATATTTATCATTATATTTTCAGAGATTAATCTTGCATTCAGTTTCACATCACTTCCATTTTAAAAAATTATCTGAACAAGGAGTAATTTTCGATTTTGCTAACAATATTAAGGATTCTGTTTCTTGAAATCTCTGAGAATCTGACAGATAACTCTCAAAAAACATCATGTAGTTGCCTAGACTTTTCCACATTGAGCTGACACTACATTCTTTACTTAACAAAAGTTCTATCTCAGTATGTCATGTGCACTTGAAACTTGAGAAAAAATAATCAGTAATAAAAAATAATTTTAATGTCAAATACATTTCCCTTCCATACATACCTATGCAAGCTCAAACTGAGCAAGTTAAACTTTAAAATTTCAGTACACCTCAATATTGGTAATTATTATGCTCATATCTTCCAGAATGCTGTGTTTCTTGTGTTTAACTTTATAAAATCTGAAAGTATTTGTTTCTCTTCGAGTCACTCCTAAATGTTGTTACATTACACTTAATGTAAAGCAAAAGTAGCTCTTTTATTATGACAGTGTTATTGATTAAAGACCTAACTTAAAAGATCTCTTTCATCATAAATAATGATTATTCCCATGTTTTTCACTCACACACCCCACCACATCTGTAAATTCCAGCATCTTACAGTTTTGACACATGCCCTTAAATGTTCTAGGTTTCAAAGTCTGGCTGTTACAGGAAAGACTCATGGCATTCAGGATTACACAACCTGTAAATAGCAAGAAGCTTAGAATTTTGCCTTAACTTGACAGCGGCCATGACAAAAATCAAACCAGATAAAACAGCTACTATTTGTGTAGTATACATATTCTGGGGGCCACTCCTTAATGTTCATGAGAGTACAGACACTGCAACAAATGACCTCATGATTAACTAGAAGTGTGATAAATTTTACCTGCACTTGAGTAGTTTAAATGACCTTTGAAATCTCTAAAAGCTTTCCAGCAGAGCGAATAAGCATTTAATTGAGCCATTTAAGATGCATGCTACTGACAATTTGCTGTCATTTCAACCTCAACAAAAAAAAGTATTGTTTGTGAGGCAAACAATGGTTAATTCACTAACTAAATAAACTGGATGGCCCGGGCAAACTCACAGGATTTTTCTTTGTTTGCTTGTCTCTGCTTTTTCCTTTAACAGTAAAGAATAGAGAGTGTAGAAACGCAGTGTAGTTCATGATCATAACATCTAATCCCATCTAATTTTTTAAGGTCAACCTTAAAAAATTAGTGGTGCCCAACACAAACACCCTTGTAGCTTCTACTGTGTCTTTGGTACCCTCTGCTACATTCTCCTGCTGCTTGAATGACTTCTTAACTACTATTGATTGGCTCCCTCAGCTCTTATCTCCGTGTTGCACTGACACTTGCCACGTGCTTTACAAGCACAAGAAGTCAAGAATGCACTTGGATAATCCATAAATTGGATTTTATTGCTGGCTGCCCTGTCAGAAGATGTGCTCGTTCTCTAAGGAAGAAAGCAACTGTTTGCCAATGGCAACAGCATCACCTGCTGTCAGATGAGAAATCAACATTCCTTTTTCCTGAGGAATAAGGCTAATCCTTACTTAATTTTTCAGGGTAGCTGAGCTAAATATGGAGATCAGGACTGAGGAATCCAACAATATAATTCATGCTTATACTACAATATTTTATAAAATTTTACTATGTGCACATTTATAATTTGTAGTGTCACTTTGACACAGAGAAAGCAGAAAATTTTGATGTTTGGGGCTGTAGATTTTTCCCAAAACGAATAAGAAGGATCAGTCCATACTAAGAAAAGCTTTTGAGAGATGTATTAGATGCAATCCTGGGTTTCTAAATCACCATTAAATATGATTTCCTAAAGAAAAGCAGATCCACAAATTGGCATACAAGATACTTTAACTCTTAGTTTAGAATAACATCTAGGAACATAATGCTTTAAATTTAATCATTATGCATAAAAATTATAGAACAAATTAATAATATACAAAAACGGAAGTATGTGCACAGTATTTTAAAACTTTAGGATTATTTCTTCTTCCATCAAAATTTGACTATAAAATAGCTTTCTAAGCTATTAATAACTTTCTATGGGATCAGGTTGATTTTACATCTCCTGTTGACTTGCTTAAAACCAGATACCTACAGCTTCTGAGGATATCCAAAAATGAATGTTTCCTTACAACATTTCTGTCTTGTAAGGAACCAAAGTAATGACTAGTATTTACAACTCTGAATCACCAGAATTTTAATGTCTTCCTTTCTCCAATTCTTCTCTTCTAAATTCAGATGGCTATGCTATGAGCTATCTTCGTGTTTCTACATCTAGCAGTGCTTTCTGTGATTTAATTCCCATATATGTTCATATACACGTAATGTCACACACTCACTGGGTGATGTCATGGGGAAAATGATATGAAGCTATTTTGATAAACACCTTAGTTTTGGTAAAACTTGGAAATACAGGATAATGTATAGAATAAGTTTAGTTATTGAAAAAAGATAGAAATATGAGGAGAAAAAATATTTGACAATGTGTGCCAAATGAAATTTAAACTTTAAAAAAATAGTAATAATTTTTATTCAGGAGCAGAATCCTTTTTCTTAAGTTCTGCAGCAAATGACCAGAGATAATTAAGTCCAGAATTAGTACTGGCTTCTTTTGAATCATATTGCTACCATGTTGAGATTTCACTTTTATGGATTAGCCACAAATTACTAATAGAGACGTTTCTGTTGCTTCAATTTGATGTAACAGAAATTATTCACAATCCTAAATACTTGAATAAAAGAATGTCTATCATATAGTTAAACTAAACCTCTTCAGGAATAATAAAAAGAATTGGTTATCATACAATAAATTCTTAGTGTCAACACTTAAAACAGGTTTCAGAAAATGACTTTACAGATTTCTCTCCACTAGAGGTCTCTAGAGAAATACAATAAACTGTTCAGAATAGCAGATACCTTCGATTTTGTTTTGGCATTATTTGCATGTCCTGGAAGATTAAAATCAACACCTGTTTTATGCGTATTCCAGGTATTTCTTTGGATATACTCTTTCTGTTGTAGATAATAAAGATTCCTATTACTACAATAATAATTCAAATCCATGAGGTGATTTAATCTATTTTATAATTTGATATTTAATATTTATAATTAGAAATTCAACATCAATTCACTTGGGAGATATAACAGCACAAAGCATCTAGCTGAAGGAAGAAAAAAAAACTAAGGTGGCAGCTTGATGGAGTAGCCAACTTGCTAAATAAACAACAAATTAAAATAAAGTACCAATAGGCACAAGTGAATAAAGCATTGGCAGTAACAAAAGCAGTACTTTAGTTGGCAAATTATGAAATGGTACTCTGGTGTGCAGTTCAGCATGCCATTATATCACATGCAAAATAGAACTTGGCTCCAATATTGAGTTTTATATCTAGTTTAACATAAACATAAATGAAGATTAAGATTCATGTAATTGGACTGTTTTTTCTCTTTTATGCTTTTTGTTTTGTTTTGTTATTACTAGAAGTTTTCAAATTTAAAGTGTGCCATTTTTCTTGGGTTGATATTTTCAAGAAAGTAATCTCCATTAAAAGATAAGCTTTATTCATTTTAGTATCTATGCATTTATACAGCATTCACCAGGATAACTTACTTGGGAATTTAGATATTTTTTCAGAAAATGAAGCCAGTGTTCATTTTTTTATTTCCTTATGCTACTTTATTTCAGGGAACTTTACCTCTGCATTTACTATTTTTTTGCTTATGTTGCCTCATTAAATATAGCATAATGATGTCACCAGGCTTGTTGGTAAGTGTTGAATTATAGCCTACTGTACTCAATGCAGACAACAAAAGGGATTCTCTGAGATTTGAGGTAGGGTCACTAATCACAAAACTGGAAAACCATGCAAAGGAAAATGTTTGTCTTGCTCAGAGGGCTCCATTATTAACTGTGGTGGATAGCTCTGTAAACAAGAGCTCAGTGCATGCAGCAGCATTAATTGCTACTTATTTTTTGGTGTTACATGGTAAGTGTGGAAGAGAAGAACCTGAGCTATGCTGAGATCTCAGAGATGAGGGTGAGACTCCTGAGAAGACAGGTTACTGGGACAGTTCTGGGACTTTCTGAAGTTTTTCAAGTTAATTTTGCAGTGTATCTTCTGATCTTTTCACCTTTAAATTGGGAACTGCAAAGGCTAGTCAACTAAGGCCAATTAGCAGCTTGAAATACCACAGCTAGGCACTTAAAAGGTGTTATTTCTCAGAGTATTTCTTGCTGCAAAGACCAGAAAGAAATACAAAGCTCTGAGAGGAATAAGAGCACAGCACTGATATTGTCCTAAAGCTTGTAATATGAAATCACAGAGTTGATGCATCACCTCCATCAGTGGATCAGTCAGGAAGGCTTCAGACATGGAGTTCATACATCAAGAGGTGCTAACACTTCCATGAGCTATCTCAAGTTTTTTGCAAGTTGGGTATGCAGAGATCACGATAGAACGGAAGCCCACATACCATTTAATCAAATGTCTCTGGTTTTAATCTTAGAGACCATGAAGCGTTATGCAAACACTTCTATATAAATGGCAGCATCTTTTTCTTGACATGAAAATTTCAAACTCCTGGATTGCAGTCCAAATACCAACTGCCCCGGTACCTTAAGACTATCCCTTCACAGGAGGCTTGAGACTGTCACTTCTGCCTCAGTTTCCTCAGTAACAGCTCAGAATTACATTTTCCATTTACTGTACAAGGACCGACTAATACAGAAAGGTACACATTCAAATTTTCAGATACTTTGTGATTTTGATATATATAATCATATATTACATAAAGCTCTGAATGAAAGCATTATGTAACAATACTTGTTATGATTAGAATCAAAATGAATATTTAAACTAATACTACATTTGATTGAGAAACTACTTCATAATCAGAATGTGTGTTAATGCAGCTCTTCTTTCTCAAGGCAAAAATGCAATTTCAGATTATTGGCAACTGTATTTGAAACTTTCATCAACTTCACTAGCTAAACAGCTCATAGCTGATAACTGAGAGGACATGGAAAACAAAGGAAAGCAATGCAGTTCTTATGGGAACAGACAACATCTTCTTCTGGGTTTGAATAAAACCACACGCAATGATCATGACCTCTGGATGCCTCAGTGCTATAAATACTAAACCATAAGTCAAAGTCTAAACTTCCCAAACTCCCTCTCTTGTTGTGTCAGCAGAATAAAATGTTAAGCCTTCTGTAATAAGGAAGAAAATAATCAATTGGGGATTAAAAGAAATTATTTATATGGTTAATGCATGGTACTGATTTAGGTTTCTGAAGCTGAGAGCAAAAGCTGCAGTTCTAAGGGGGGTGGTGCAAAGTTTCAGGTTGATCCTGTGGTTCCCTCCCACCACCTTCTAACATGTATATAAATTGTCAGCTCTCCAGACCCTTTGCCAGTTCTCTCTTCTAGACTTGCCAGAAGCAACAGAGGACTAAAGATGAAGATCTTTTTCTTATTCACCTTTTCGACTTTTTTGTTGTCTGTTTTTGAACCAGCAGCTGCTTTTGCTCACTATGACAAGATTTTAACTCACAGTCGAATAAGGGCACGCGACCAGGGGTAAGTAAATGGCTTTTATTTCTAAGTTAAAAGGAAGCTTGTTAATCTTTTGTCCCCCCTTTCTCCTGGCATTATATTACATGTAATTTTTCACTATGAATTTTTACTGTCATTCAGGTAGAATTTTCTTTTAAAATTTATTTTACAAGAATTGTTCCTGATTAAAAAGCTTTTCACAGAGTTTTAAAAGGAGACAGAATACTGTTAAACTTCATAAAATGGAAAGAAATCTAAAATCACCACTTCTCAATGGATAAAATGTGATTCAGAATCACCAAAATTAATTTCAGTTCATAAGTATTGTAATGGGATATAAGAAATGTTTAATGTATGCTTTCAAACTTTTGCAGAGTTGATAGCTATCCACAGTATTTGCTCTCTTTATTCAATTCTGATGAAAATCACAAACTCTGTTTAAATGTTTTCTAATATGGGAATATATCCTGAGAATCCTTCTGTTCCCACTAGAGCAATGCAGCAAGCTGCTCAGCAGGGCTTCCAAAAGGCAACGCTTACAAGCCAGGCTGCTTGGAGACATGGAAATAATATCAACAGCTGGTGTCAGGGAAACACATGTGCCTAAAGATATTTTCCTCTAGTCTTCTTAAGCAAAAACATTCTGTAAATAAGATTTTTTTTTAACATCCTATCTTCCCACTGCCTGCTACACATACACTTTTCAAATTTTTTTTTTAGCTTTTCAAATAAAAATGCTCACTGGCTTCCAAGTGATGTAAAGTACATATTCTAACTTCTGAACTGGTGAATTTTTTTAATTGCAGAAGTATAAAAATTTTGGATAAAATTTCCTTTTTCCATGGAATTTGACCATAAGAAATTAATCCTTGTACACCACCATGCTAAGGAACACGTATTCCTCCTCTGAAGCCTGTGACTCCTTTTATTTACATGCCAATTTACCCTTTGGTCTCCAGTAATTCCCAGAATGTTTTTTTAGGTGCCTGCGGTACTCAAAATGGTTGGCAATCAAAATAGCTGATTGATTTACAGAAGACAGGGCTTCCTTCTACATAAAGAACAAGGCACTTTTCTTCCCCATCCCCCCACGACCTTCAGCTGCACAGATGTGTAAAAGACAAAAAACTTTAATGAAAAAGAGTCTCATGGTATTCACTGATCCCTAGTGGCTGGTAATTCACTTCACAGGGGGAAGGGAGAAATGGATATTGAGACTTGCCCAGGCACAGCTGGTGATCACTGCCCATCAGAAACACAGGGTCAAACCAGAAGGAAGAGGAAGCCTCTGTCACTGCAGGGAGGGTGGACTTGCTAAGGAATCCAGCTGGGCAGTCCCAAGAGCTTGCACTGTGGCTACTTCAAAACACACCTGTCCTGGGAACTGAAGCCACATGTTAGTTTCTTACTCAACAGGGAGAGTATTTGCTACTATTTCATGTAGAATTTTTCATGTACAAAAACTTCTTTTTAAAATGTTTCTCACTGCACCCATAGCCCAAATGTCTGTGCTCTCCAGCAAGTTATGGGAACAAAAAAGAAATACTTCAGCACTTGCAGAAACTGGTACCAGCAAGCCATCTGTGGAAAGAAAGCGTAAGTATGCTCTGCTTCCAAACTATTCTCCATTGACTGAGATAATAAAAATTGGAAAACATATACAATTTATAATACAATTGGAAAACTCATTTTCTCCCAGACAAACTAACTGTTTACTGTTTATATTAGTATCTTTACTTCTCCTCCTCCAGGTGGCATTGCAATACTGAATTGCAATACTGACTTCCCCTTTCCTTCTCTGGGCACACTGCAAGCCATCCAAAATACTTCACCTTTTCAGTAAAGTCTGCCATACTACTGACAACTTTGGCACTAAATTTTATTCTACCACAGACACTTTGAGAAGAAGGATATTTCCTGAAAATGCTTAGAGTGGAACTTGGATATTCCCACAGGCAGTTTTGGAAAACAACCTACTTCTGTGGTTTTATTCCTAGACAGATGTCATGTCTTCCACGAAAGAAAATCTGCTCTCGGAATGAATCTGAGGGTACACGTTACTTTGCCAAGCTCCAGAAGCAAAATGTGTTAAGCAGTGATAGATAACTTCATATTTGAAGCAATAGGCAGTTTAGGTTCATCAAACTGAAGTCACGTGGAGACTTTGTTCTCGTCATGGCTAGAATTTAGAGGAATGTTAGCTGTAAAACATTTCACAAATCCTGTGCAAGGCCCCAAGAAGTCTCATAGAGCCAATCAGAGGAAGACATTGAGCTGTGGGGCTGGGTGGATTTGGTCATGGCAGTGTACACAAAATTATCACCTGCCCTTCTCTTTCCATTTCAACCCCCTGACCATTGTACAAGTACTCACAGAGCAAGGCTAGATGAGGAAAAGGATGTGTGTGAGAATAAGTGTGAGTCATAGAACTTCTGAGGGTTGTTTAAGGGGTTTTGTGGTTATAATAAAGCATCTGTTATAACTTAGTCTTAACCATTAATGAGTTTTATACTCTGCATACTAAAACCAGAAAAAAAAAGACTAAAGAGGTTACTCCAATACGAATGCTAAAGCTAAGGACAGCAGCTCTTGTCATGTCAATATCTCCACATTAACAAGTCCTCCCTAACTTATATCTATAAAACATTGAAAGTTCTTATTATGTGCAATTCCCATTTACAATGGGAGTGTAACATACAAATTTCCTAAAATCAGCATTTGTTGGACCAAAATTCTTTCCACTGTTTCTCAGCAGTATTTTATCTCCATGCCAGCAAAAAGTAGAAACAGATGAGTCACAGAGTTGATTTGAATAAACTGAAAACTGACTCTATTAGCCAAGAATAACAAGGATTAAGGTAGTGTTGTTCTGTCTTTTTCCTTTGGAATATACTCCTTTGGATGAAGTCAGGACAATGTTGTATTAAAAAAAAAAAAAAAAAAAGACAATAAAAACAACAACAGCAACAAAACCAACCAACCAACCAAACAAAAGAAACCTTTCAACTGCAGAAAACCGTAGGGGAGCATGAATAATGTAAGCAGGAACTTGATAACTGAAAAGAAGCCTGGGCTGTGCATAACAAGATACATGGTAAAAAAGGCACTGATCTTGTAATGCTTGGCTAAAGAAGTGTTTTATTCTTATGTGTTCTTCAGCCAATTTTCTGTCTTTCATTAATTGTATCATTGTTGGATGTGGTATGAGGATTAAACTTGTCATATCTTACTCTTTGCTTATAACTCCGTTGCCTCTTTCCTTTTTCCAAAAGCTAATTAAACTGCAATATTTCATAGCTTCCCGTGGGATGAGGGGGAAAGATTTTCTATTCCAGGGAAGGAAAAAATATTTTCTCATGACAAAGCAGTTCACACAGTTGGGAGAACATTTTGATTCCTATTCTGCTACACATTTTTTTTTATCAGATAATCATATTACTATGTTTTTATTATTAGCTTCTGGCAAGGATGCAAGAAGGACTAAGAGTAAAAGGTTAGCTTATAAATCTGGAGCCTAAATTGTATGCTATCCATGCATTCCCAAGAAATAGCCTTCAGTGAATTGCTTTAAAGAAAGAGATGTACTAAAAGAACTATACAAATACTTTCAATATATGGTTTCTCAGTTGAAAATATGAACATGGCAGAAGGGTGAATATGTCATGTATGTATATTCATATGAGGAAATGGAGAAAAATATTTTCATAGCATGGAGAAATAAAAGACTGTGTTTAAAAAAGAAATCATCTTCACCACCTCCATCAGATTGCTCTTTTTTATGGAATTATAATCCTCACTTTTCCAATTATGCTGTTTACTATTATTTTTCTTCCAGTCTACTTTATTTTAAAATCCCTTGAACTAGTTTGGATGTTGGAGATATTAAGTCCAACTTTTCATTTGAATAAGATGTTCATTTTAGTGTGGTTGTGGTTAACCTTTTGTCGGCTTTAAATTATGAAACATGAGAGAAATGTACTCAGCTGCCACCAAAGATTCTGCAAATTAAAAGCTGGACTGTAGTGGTTAAAGACTCAGTAAAAACCTTCAAGGAATTGGTGTTCAGAACTTTAGAACTGCCAACACCAGCTACACCTATAAAAATAAATCTATTATGTAAAACAGTGATGTCATTATGATGTAACATATACTGTACAGTTTATCATAATTTGAAAAATAATATGTGACGTTTAATGTATTAAATTTCTTCCAAGGAGCCAAAATTGCTTCTGTGGTAACTTTAGTGAATTTGCATTTTCCTGTAAGAGAGGAGAATTTTTCAAACAGGTCAATGGTAGTACTGTTATTTCTGTCTATTAATTAAGACATTATATATTATAAAAAACACAATGTTAAAATGAACATTACATGTTAGAATCATCATTCACCTCTGTTATGTGTAGCTTAAGTGTTTTTGAGAACGAGAGTATTTTATTGACATAATTATATAACATTTCCTGGCCCATGGCAATGCTAAAGTCTCTGTATGCTGTCATGACAAGCTTTTTAAATGCTGGTTTTAATTTCTTGTGTTCTGGTTTTCATCCTCACATTTACCTGTGGACTTTCCTTTGTGTCCATCTATCCAGTTTTTCCAGTGACTTCCTTCTCTATAACCAGATTTATGTCTGTTCCTAATTAGTTCTCTCCCTCATTCCTGAGCTTCTTCAAATTCTTCCTTGGAAAACAGAGGCTCTCTTATTCCACTTTCTATCAGCATACAATGCACAGGACCTTCTCTGAAATGTTGGTTAATTCCTATAACCCTTATGTAGGTGATCTCATGTAGCTCTGCCACTTTAATTTCTATTCTGTTCATTTAAATTGGTCTTTTTCCTTTACAACACCTTGGCCAGGATTTTATTTTAATAGCCTCATCTTTTTTTTCTCTTTGCTCAATATTATAATCTGTTCAACACACAATAGATAAATTAATGCTCTTCAGCTGCTGTTCTAGTTACATCATCTTTTTGTAACTCCATATGAGTACCATAAGTCCATCTATGTTCCCTTTCAGAGTTAAATTTAATGATGACAGTCATTCTTTAAATTCGAAAGCTTTACATTTAGTAAAATATGACCAATTTGTAATCAATTTTTAAAAAGCTGAATGACAAAAAAAAGTCTGAATAGCTAAAGAGTATGTGCTAGCAATGAAAAATTGATAATAAAAACTAAATTATACTTAGCTAAAATTATTTTATTTCCCCTGTATATTTAATTGTGCTTTTGTCTATATCCCACAGAACTGTTTTATATGAGTGCTGTCCTGGCTATATGAAGATGGATGGTACAAGAGGATGTTCTGCAGGTATGAGCTTATTTTCTTATGGATTAGTTGGCACATGGAAAGAATTGCAATTACAGCAGTTTCAAAGGTGGTCATCATGAGAAATTATTGCCTCTTTTTAAGAAGTACTGCCTAAGAATGCACAGCTTCATTTGCCCACAGCAAACATAGTTAAAAGTCAGCTAGCACTGAATTAGATCATTAAGTTTAGGTTGAATTTCTCAGCTCCTTCCAGATTCTGGATTGGTGAGAATTGACAGTGTTGATAGATTGGTAGAATAGTAGTATGAGAAGGAATACATTTCATAGTTTTTGATCCCTATATCTGAAATTATCCTTTTATGTTCAATAATGCAGAGTTCAGTTTGTTTAGATAAATTAATCTCCCTTCAGATGCTGACATCAGGATGAGATCAGACACACACTGAATCACCTGTTCTTCTCCATAACCATAAAAAGAGCCAAGAACCATTAGATTACATGCAAATGTCTCACCTCTAAATGCCTAAAATTAGGAGAGATGAATGCTGTTCTCATGTAGCCGTGTTTTAACTGTGAGACTACAGCCATTCTTACTGTCTGGATGAATCAGTATATGCATAAACCAGACACTGGAAGAGGAGCAAGAGGCCTCACAAAAAGAATTCTGGTCCATTGTGACTGAATGAGACCCACTCCATTGAAATTTTTATGATTGTAAATGGATAGCCTCCCATTTCATGTAGGGTTGATACAAAATACAACGGCTTTTCTAAAGAAAACTTTACAATATTCAGTATTGTTTGAACTAATTTTTCATTAAGAAAAACACCAAAAGCAATGAAAGCAGTTGTGCTTAGATGATTTTTGCATATGTTGACAATGAAATTTTTAATCTAAACATGTTGTTTAATACTGACTTAAACAGTTTCAGAACTATTATGCATCCAAAAGACACAAAGAAAATTTGATTGTGATAAACTGGGGGACTGAAGAGTTTACAGTATTCTTACCTCGTTTATTTTAGTTGCTCCTATTGATCACGTATATGGCACTCTTGGTATTGTGGGAGCTACCTCCACACAGCAGTACTCTGACATTTCAAGGCTGAGAGAAGAGATTGAGGGACGAGGATCATTCACTTTCTTTGCACCAAGCAATGAAGCCTGGGACCAATTAGATTCAGTAAGTGTGTGTCTGTGTGTCTGTCTGTGTGCATGTGCATGAATTGAACATTTTAGCTGAAGCAGCTAGTGTGGGATAAATTAGATTGGAAACAATGTTGAGATTTTAGACTTAGAAGGGCATAATACAAGTAATAATGAAATAATCTACATGTTTAACATATTTCTGAAGCTAGAGAGGCTGAGTTTACCTTAAGCTAGAGAGGCTGAGTTTACTTTCAGGAGTACTAAGCAACTGTAATTGCTTCTTATTTAAGCACTTGCTTAGCATATATTAGTATTGTTAATTGTATTAACATAGTTTTGGGGAATCTCCTAGGAAATCCAGCAGCTGCATGATGTATGGCTATATGTTGTCAGTAATTCAGGTGTCCTTCTTTTAGTACTGATTTTAGTTAAATAGACATTGAATTAAAGCTTCTCTAATGATTTGTCTGTGATGAAGCC
The DNA here is from genome assembly GCA_013397375.1 of Toxostoma redivivum. Classification (NCBI taxonomy): domain Eukaryota; kingdom Metazoa; phylum Chordata; class Aves; order Passeriformes; family Mimidae; genus Toxostoma; species Toxostoma redivivum. The sequence continues at coordinate 94,425 of VXBI01013417.1, read as the reverse complement.
TTGTGTTCTACTTGTGAGCAAATGAGACTTAAAGGTCGTTTAAGTAGAGCCAGATTTACATAGGCATCAAAATCGTCTTCCCTAACAGATGTTGAATATGTTGAAAGCATATACTAAAGTAAAACAATACATACATCTTTCTGAGTGGAAGAATGCTTTGAAGCTTCTAATTCATTAAATTCCTTTTTTTTTCTCTTCAGGAAGTTCACAGGAATTTGGTTGACAATGTAAATATTGAACTGTATAATGCTCTCCACCACCATATGTTAAACAAGCGCATGTTGACAAAAGATCTTAAGAATGGCATGACCCTGGTGTCTATGTATAATGGCCAGAAATTGCTTATTAACCATTATCCTAATGGGGTAAGTCTATTATCTTTTTTCCCCCTTAATATATTTATTTAATTGCAGCCTTTATTTCCTTATATAACTAAGAAAATATAGTATGAAAAGTTTACCATCTACCAAGTCAGTTGCCACTGACAAAAATAAATATTCTCTTGAAGAACTTTTGACTACTGTGTAGACTAATCACTAAGAAAGAATGAGTAAATATCATGCTGTTAAGAAATCAAAGTATAAATTAAAATGAATTTTCTTCATAAAAGACAAAGCCTTTTGTGGTCAAAATACATGATCATAATAAATTTGACAGAAAAATCTACTACTGGTTTTCATAGTTTTGCTAAATAATATTAAAGCAGATCTTTTATTCTAATTTGAGTGTGTGGTAGAAACATTGAAGGTTGTAGGAAACACATCCCTTATATGGTTAGAAAAAAAGTCATTTTTATAAATGCTAGAAACTTCCCAGTTAAGTCACTCATCTTTGTTGTCTTAAATGCATCAAAACGTTGTTTGTCTATGGGTTGCATCACTAAAAAGCAATACAATCACCATATTAGCCAGATAAGAAAAAACAAATTAGAATAATTGCAGTAAGAAATTAAACATGAATGTGAAATCAGTGTAAGCTGAATAAATCTGCTGCTCTCTTTTCAGAAGCTTAGTCAAACTTTCAAATCTTACAAGGCTTTACTTCAAAGTTTGAAATATACAACAGAAGTAACAACAGTGTATACATATTGCCAGTCTGTGAGTCAGGTTCCAAGCTTGTGCGCAAATTAATGTTTAATCTTCTACTACTTGATTCTTCCAATATAGGTTGTTACTGTTAACTGTGCCAGGATCATCCATGGCAACCAGATTGCTACCAATGGTGTTGTCCACGTCGTTGATCGTGTCCTGACTGCTGTTGAATATACCATTCAAGATTTCATTGAAGCCGAGGAGGATCTTTCATCATTTAGAGTAAGTGGACAAAAATAAAAACTCTTCTCTGTTTATGTAAGGAGAGTTTTTTTATTCCTTTTTAATTTCTTTGTGCTATCTGGAGATAAGAAGCGTTAGGTCAGTAAGAGAGAGAAATAAATTAAATTAAGAGCTCCTGCTAATATTGCAAATCTAGCTATATAAAAAGGCAACATCAATAGCACAGAATGTGTCCCTGTACATAAAAAGTGTCTCCTCTTCAAGCACTAAGGAAATGAAACATGAGCATGAACTTACAGAGTCTGGTGCTAGATAAATAAGAACCATTTCAAAATGGATGAGAAAAAATTGTAAAGATGCCAAATATATTTCAGAACCTCATAGTAAGTTTTAGAGCACCAGTAGATGCACATAAGAAGAATTTTTCTTGCACAGAGGAAGTATGATTAGAAACTGTCCAAGTTCCTAATTTTTCCATCTTCTGGAAAATGTGTCTGCACAGTGTAATGCAGATTTTATGCTGCATATTTAAAAAATGTGTCATTAGTTTGCAAATAATTGTTTTCCTTTTCTATCTTCCAGCTCCTTAATAAATGCAAAGAGGTATTTTAAATGCAGAGGCATAAACATGGAGAGGATCCTCTGAATTCCTCAAATCCAGTTCATTACCAAGTGACAAGCAACCACATTTAATCCCTTAAAAAAAAACTTATAAAAACCAATACTTTCTAGCTTTCAGTTAAAAAACATTCCTTTGTCAATTAATTTTTTCATCTTTTTATAACATTCATGATCTATCTTTTTAAAGCACTATGGTCTCAGTCTAGTATTCAAGTATCTGTGGGCATGAGGTGAAACTAGACAGATAATGTATTTTGGTAATATTTCAAATAATCAGCATTAAAAAGAAAAAATTATATTTTAGGATTCTGCCATTACATCAGGTGTCATGGATATTCTGGGAAGACCTGGTCATTACACACTCTTTGTTCCTACAAATGAAGCTTTTGAGAGACTTCCAAGGGGAGTTTTCGAAAGAATCAAGGGTGACAAAGTGGCTTCTGAAGGTACTTAAACTTTTTTGCAACTGAGAAATATGTATGAGTGGATCAGGAGGCAGAAAATTCATTATCCTTATAGCTCTGGAATTAAGCACATCTACTTTCATATGTGTAGGAGGAGTTATTTCTTCTGTCTCTAGTACTTGCCTCAGGATAGAAAGTCATTGAAAACTTAGTCTCCAAAACAGATTTAAGGGAACTATGAATATATAGGCACATTGAGTTTCTAATAGTTCAGCTGCATAGGTCTGGCAGACATTACTGTCCCTAGAAATTCTGGGCTATCTGAATATGAAATTCTCTCATACCTTTGCATAGCCTATGGAATTTTGTACTCATAGGTCCTTTTGGAGGATATCATATGCAGACACCAGCAGAATGTAGCATAACCAATTTAGTTTTAATAATACAAGGGATGCCAAATAGTTTTGACCGTAAATGTTATTTAGAGGCCTACAGTATCATTAAATTTAAATAAAGTACCTGTGAGTGAAATTAAAAATAGTGTGGCTGGAATAATTTATTCCACACTATATGTAAATTATACGTATATGAGTATGTGTCCAAACACCTACATCTATTAAATTCTTGCTCTTTTCTCTGCAGCTCTCGTGAAGTTTCATATATTAAATACTCTCCAGTGCTCTGAAGCCATCACAGGTGGAGCTGTCTATGAAACCTTGGAAGGAAACACTGTTGAAATTGGTTGTGATGGTGAAAGCCTGACTGTGAATGGAGTGAAAATGGTGAAACGAAAAGATATTGTGACAAGCAATGGCGTTATCCACCTCATTGATCAAGTGCTAATTCCTGATTCTGGTCAGTGATGTGTTTGAAAAACTTGTTTCACTGAAGATGTTTTCAATAGCCTTACCCAGATTCCCTCAGATATATAGTTCTGGATAAGCATGGAGAATCCAAATGAGGAATAAGAAGATACTGTGTGTTAAAATACCTTTTCTTAATTCTTTATTTGCAGCCAAACAAGTCATTGAGCTTGGAGGTGCTCAGCAGACTACATTTACAGACCTGGTGGCACAGCTAGGTCTGGCATCTTCTCTAAGGCCAGAAGGCCAATACACTCTCCTGGCACCTCTGAATGGTGCTTTCTCAGGTTAGTAGCCCTAAAATATTGTCAAAATTAGCAAGAATGTATGCTACACTGACAATTTTCCAAATAACTCCCAGTACTTGTTCTCAGTATCCCTGCAAGAGCATCATGGACAGAATGACTTCATGCTTTCAAATTACATACCTCGTAGAAAGACAAAACTGGCCTAACCACCAGACTGCATATCTTCTTTTCAGTCATGTAATTTGCTAATGGAAATAGTAGCACTAAAACAAGATACAAAATATGCACAGAAAGATTGTAGGAATGGAAAGATATTAATGAACTGCAAGTTTCCTTAATCTTTATGTTACTTCCATTAGATTCAAAACTTTTTTATTCTCAGAAAGTGTATGCAGTGGTTTAATTCCAGCTAAATATCACACATTCACTTGATCACTCCCCTCTTTCCCCCACTCTGGGATAGGGAGGAGAATCAGGAAAAAAAAAACCTAAAAAACCTCATAGGTTTAGATATAAATAATTTGATAAGTTAACAAAGTAAAATAATAACATTAATAATACTAATATTACTCATGGAAATAGCAATAATAGTAATAATAATAAAGGATAATTAAAACCTAAGAGAAATAAGTGATGCATTTACCCACTACCAACTGACTTATGACCAGCCAGTGACTGGCACCTCCCAGCCAGCTCACCCAGTTTATATACTGGGCATTACATTCTATGGTATGGAATATCCCTTTGGTGAGTTTGGGTCACCTGTCCTGACTATGATCCCTCCAGCCTCTCATCCACCTGCATATTGGCAGAGCATGGGACACTGAGATGTCCTTGGCTTAAGATGAGCACTTAAGCCAAGTGAGTGAGGTTGCTCAGCAACAACAAAACATCAGTGTTTTATCAACATTATACTCATATTAAATCCAAAACTCAGCATTTTCCTAGAAGGAGGATTGACTCTATCTCAGTTAAACCCAGGAAATACAAGCAAGTTAGTATTTATCAGTACATTAAAGCAGAGAGAAGCTGATATAAATATACTCTAAAACAAGTGTTTGTATATTTGCAGAGGTGACCTCCTGGACATCTTGCCTTTTCTCAAAGAATTAGTGTTGTCTCACTAGCTCAGAAGCAAATTTGGATAGATTTTAGGTGCACATGTAGAAAGGACAAGTTCTAATACATACTATAGCAGTAATTCAGAAGATGGAGCAGGCCCACATATCAATCATCAGACATATTAGTTGTAGTAATTAATCATGGTTGTGCATAGTGGTTTTGATTTGCTAATACAAACGAGGGCATTGTGTCAAAAGCTCCTGACTGAATTTGAGAAATGGTCAGAACAATTTGCCTTCTGTATACACAGACCTGTCCACGCTTTAACTCAAGCATTTCAAGGAAAGATTCAGTATTTCCAGACTCTTTTAACTTTATTTGAATAAAAATTCACTGTATAAATTACTAGACATTAATATCTAAATGGCTTTGTAGATGACACTTTGAGGCTGGATCAACGTCTTCTTAAAACAATCCTGCAGAATCACATTATAAAAGTGAAAGTTGGGCTCAATGAACTGTACAATGGACAAGAGCTGGAAACAATTGGAGGAAAACTACTTAGAGTCTTCGTGTATCGCACAGTAAGTAAATGAGTCTTTCTAAAAATATGCATCCAACTCTGAAAATGACGAGTCAATAAAAGGCAAAGCTGAATGAAACTCCCAACATTTACCATTATGACTATCCAGCAAAAAAATCCTTAAACTTCTAAGATAGCAAAAAATGAAAATCTGATCTTTCTCATTCCAAGCTTTGTTTACATGGAGAACTCTTTGGGAAAATGAAACAGAATTTCAAATTGGGTGCTCAGTTAATTACAAATTTTTAAAATTCATTTTTAGGACTAACTAAGAACATTCTCAAAACAAAAACACACACCAAAAAATCACATTTTAAAATGTTTGTACCATACTATTTTATTCTAGATTTTGCTATTTCTGCTTTCTCAAGCAACACCAAATTTCCTGGCAAGAACACACAATTTGACTGTAGGAAATACTTATGTGTACATAGCATTGTGTAAACAGCTACACTTTTTTCTCTTTCAATAAGTCTGTATGCATTGAAAATTCATGCATGGTCAGAGGAAGCAAAGAAGGAAGAAATGGTTTCATTCATGTCTTCAGACAGATCATCAATCCAGCAGAAAAGACACTGCATGAAATGCTGAGGAATGATAAGCGATTTAGGTGAGTAGCGATGCTGACAGAACTGAGATTTTCCTGCAGAAGGTAATTGTATATACGGCACAGCTCTGAGAAAAAGTTTTGGCCTGTGGGTATGTGAGTTGTTGGGATTTTGAGAGCAGAGATGGCAGAGAAAGATTTATTTCCTACACAAATAACATAAAAGGAAAACAATGTGGGGGAAGAAAAAGTGTTCTCCAGCTGATGCTGAAAAGGCTTCCACACTGTATGCTGGAATGGTTTTTTATGGCACAAAGGGTTGTAAGATGCTAGAATGAGAGGAGTAAGAGGGCAGAAGGAATTGAATGATACATGCAGAGCTATAAATGTAATGGACTCTGGAGTTTTAACTAATGAGTGGTACAATTCCCTATGGGTGCAGCAGGACTGCATACCTTTCCAGTACTTATTTCTGTCCCTTTTCTGCAAGTACCTCAATACTTCTAGAGCAAGAACTGTCCTTTGCATCCTCTTTTACCTGTTTGATCTGCAGGGGTTTTTATTTGATGAATCCTGCTCTGATTCAGGCTGCCAACATGTATTTTACAAATACTTGTTGTTCTGTCTGCTACTTTTAAGACTGTCTTTTCCTATTTTTTTTTCTCATTTTCCTCTTCTACTATCTATTTCTGGGAAATAGTGAAACTGTTTGAAAATTGAAACACTCTCAGAAATGGGGGAACTAAGTACCTGGACCCAATTATAGTTACCACATAAAAAAAATGTATTTGTGATTTGTCTGTTTGTTGTAAACAGCCCTTTCCTCAGTCTTGNAAAAAAATGTATTTGTGATTTGTCTGTTTGTTGTAAACAGCACTTTCCTCAGTCTTGTGAAAGCTGCAGATTTGGATGATGTTCTGTCATGGCCTGGACAGTGGACTCTCTTTGTCCCAACTAATGATGCCTTTAAAGGTTTGACTGATGATGACAAGGACATACTGATAAGTAAGTAACATAAAAACCCTGGAATTCTAAGCAAAGTAAAACTGATTGGAAAGGAGACTAATGCACCTCTCACACAAAAGCTCTCTGCTGAAGCAGTTTACATTTTGCATAGAGTAGAACAAAGGAATCCCCTAAATTATTTCCTTCTTGGGCATAGAGAAAATGTCTTTTTGGAAAAAAACTCCAACCTGATTTTTAAATTTAAATTTTACTCTTCAATATCTTATTCCATAGCACAGCTTCCTGCTATTATTTTTTTGTCTTCAATTCAGAACTTGAAGCTTTCTAAGACCAATGCCATATTGGACTAATTTGGTAGTTAACAAGACAATTTTATTTGTCCTTCTGCTTTTCAAGGAGCTTTATGCACCATTTTTTTCTATCATTGTGACTCAGTTACTTAATGCTTTCCTTGGCCCTCATAATTTTTTCATAGCAGAATTAATTTTTTTTTGTGCCAGATTACTTTCTAGAATTCTGTTTTGGTTTTCTTTGAAGTTATTATGTTGCTTCCTCCACAAAGATTAAACCTTAAAGTGTATAAACTTCATTTATCTGTAAGAAAGATACAAACCAAGGATTATTTTAACTAGTAACTATAGTGGCATAGTCACAAAGGTAGTCTGATAATTTGTGCAAAAATCTTTGGCGTGGCCATGTTTAGGCTTTTTATGTAACTTAATGCTGTCTATGAATGGTCCAGTCACAAAATACCAGTGCTAATTTTACTAGGAAGAAAAAGATAATTTAATTGCATCTCAGCAGTGAAGTAAATTGCAGTAGTATCACTGAACAGAGCAAAATACAGGGGGAAAAAAGGAAAATGTTCACTGAGAGAGACATAAGGAAAATAATATGACCAGACAGGATTCCCACTGCAGTTTCATCAAGGCTGGAACTCCTAATAACAGCTAATATCAGCATGTAATTCTAGTATTAAACTTAGAATGGTCAATATTCCATGTAATGGCCAATAGATGTGTTTTAGAGCTTCTCTGCTTGGCATCCTATCTGCTGGGGATGTTACAGTTTTTCTGCAGCCCACCTATGACTCTCAACCTCCATAGACCCAGAGAGCCCTATCAGGATATTAACTTGGGCTGGAGCATACATTTCTTTTTTAAGACAGTCTTAAAAATGTAGTCTTTAGTGAATGTTGAAATATGGAAATCATCCCTAAAATAGGGTGGGTTCCCCCTTTCCCGGCTTCTCCAAGTTGCTTCTGTCCTCTGTAAGAACAGACAAACCCAGCATTTCTAACTCCTCCATTGACCCCTTTTACGTTCTTTTGTAGATTTCTCATAGGATCTTTGTAATTATGCTCTGAGTACCTTTTTTGTCATATAGTTGGGTTTTGTTGCCTTTATAATAATTTCAGCAAATTCAAATTGTATGCGCTCATGGTATTTTCATACATATTATGTTTCATTCTAGCTCAAGTCTATGTGAAGCCTTAGAATTCCCACAAAGAACTATCCTCTGCCATTTGATTTTTATTGCTACTTTTTTATTTTTACATAGGAGACAAAAATGCTCTCAGGAATATTCTTCTTTACCACTTGACACAAGGAGTTNTTATATATCAAGTATGTGTTTGTATGATTGTTTGAGAATGATTGCATCAACTGATCACTGTAAATCAAAGCAAAATGCACACATTTGTATATTTCCTCTTACATGCCTGCTTCTTTTGCCAGAACTGCCAGTTGGAAATGATCAGCTGCTCACAATATTGAAGAAGTTGATTAAATACATTCAAATTAAGGTATTCTTTCAGTAATTATCCCTCTGTCTTTCTGGCAGGATCTGTGAAATTGAGCACATTTTAATTAATATGTGATTCTCTGGTCCTCTCTCCTCTCCTCTCCTCTCCACTCCTCCCCTCTCCTTCAAATGTTCATTTAGACTACNCTGAAAAGGCTTCCACACTGTATGCTGGAATGGTTTTTTATGGCACAAAGGGTTGTAAGATGCTAGAATGAGAGGAGTAAGAGGGCAGAAGGAATTGAATGATACATGCAGAGCTATAAATGTAATGGACTCTGGAGTTTTAACTAATGAGTGGTACAATTCCCTATGGGTGCAGCAGGACTGCATACCTTTCCAGTACTTATTTCTGTCCCTTTCCTGCAAGTACCTCAATACTTCTAGAGCAAGAACTGTCCTTTGCATCCTCTTTTACCTGTTTGATCTGCAGGGGTTTTTATTTGATGAATCCTGCTCTGATTCAGGCTGCCAACATGTATTTTACAAATACTTGTTGTTCTGTCTGCTACTTTTAAGACTGTCTTTTCCTATTTTTTTTTCTCATTTTCCTCTTCTACTATCTATTTCTGGGAAATAGTGAAACTGTTTGAAAATTGAAACACTCTCAGAAATGGGGGAACTAAGTACCTGGACCCAATTATAGTTACCACATAAAAAAAAAATGTATTTGTGATTTGTCTGTTTGTTGTAAACAGCACTTTCCTCAGTCTCGTGAAAGCTGCAGATTTGGATGATGTTCTGTCATGGCCTGGACAGTGGACTCTCTTTGTCCCAACTAATGATGCCTTTAAAGGTTTGACTGATGATGACAAGGACATACTGATAAGTAAGTAACATAAAAACCCTGGAATTCTAAGCAAAGTAAAACTGATTGGAAAGGAGACTAATGCACCTCTCACACAAAAGCTCTCTGCTGAAGCAGTTTACATTTTGCATAGAGTAGAACAAAGGAATCCCCTAAATTATTTCCTTCTTGGGCATAGAGAAAATGTCTTTTTGGAAAAAAACTCCAACCTGATTTTTAAATTTAAATTTTACTCTTCAATATCTTATTCCATAGCACAGCTTCCTGCTATTATTTTTTTGTCTTCAATTCAGAACTTGAAGCTTTCTAAGACCAATGCCATATTGGACTAATTTGGTAGTTAACAAGACAATTTTATTTGTCCTTCTGCTTTTCAAGGAGCTTTATGCACCATTTTTTTCTATCATTGTGACTCAGTTACTTAATGCTTTCCTTGGCCCTCATAATTTTTTCATAGCAGAATTAATTTTTTTTTGTGCCAGATTACTTTCTAGAATTCTGTTTTGGTTTTCTTTGAAGTTATTATGTTGCTTCCTCCACAAAGATTAAACCTTAAAGTGTATAAACTTCATTTATCTGTAAGAAAGATACAAACCAAGGATTATTTTAACTAGTAACTATAGTGGCATAGTCACAAAGGTAGTCTGATAATTTGTGCAAAAATCTTTGGCGTGGCCATGTTTAGGCTTTTTATGTAACTTAATGCTGTCTATGAATGGTCCAGTCACAAAATACCAGTGCTAATTTTACTAGGAAGAAAAAGATAATTTAATTGCATCTCAGCAGTGAAGTAAATTGCAGTAGTATCACTGAACAGAGCAAAATACAGGGGGAAAAAAGGAAAATGTTCACTGAGAGAGACATAAGGAAAATAATATGACCAGACAGGATTCCCACTGCAGTTTCATCAAGGCTGGAACTCCTAATAACAGCTAATATCAGCATGTAATTCTAGTATTAAACTTAGAATGGTCAATATTCCATGTAATGGCCAATAGATGTGTTTTAGAGCTTCTCTGCTTGGCATCCTATCTGCTGGGGATGTTACAGTTTTTCTGCAGCCCACCTATGACTCTCAACCTCCATAGACCCAGAGAGCCCTATCAGGATATTAACTTGGGCTGGAGCATACATTTCTTTTTTAAGACAGTCTTAAAAATGTAGTCTTTAGTGAATGTTGAAATATGGAAATCATCCCTAAAATAGGGTGGGTTCCCCCTTTCCCGGCTTCTCCAAGTTGCTTCTGTCCTCTGTAAGAACAGACAAACCCAGCATTTCTAACTCCTCCATTGACCCCTTTTACGTTCTTTTGTAGATTTCTCATAGGATCTTTGTAATTATGCTCTGAGTACCTTTTTTGTCATATAGTTGGGTTTTGTTGCCTTTATAATAATTTCAGCAAATTCAAATTGTATGCGCTCATGGTATTTTCATACATATTATGTTTCATTCTAGCTCAAGTCTATGTGAAGCCTTAGAATTCCCACAAAGAACTATCCTCTGCCATTTGATTTTTATTGCTACTTTTTTATTTTTACATAGGAGACAAAAATGCTCTCAGGAATATTCTTCTTTACCACTTGACACAAGGAGTTTTCATTGGAAGTGGCTTTGAGCCTGGTGTAACCAATATTCTTAAAACCATCCAAGGAGGCAAACTCTACTTGAAAACAGTTAAGTATAGAAAATGTCTCCCTGCTACAGCCTTATAACAGGGATTTGATATTCCATGTCTCTCCACATTATAGAATGGCACAAGTTTTTCCAGATGTTATAATAAGGTTTGGGATTGTTTTCTAATGTCCCTGATAATCTGGGTTCTCTTTTGATCCTTTGCCAGGTGAATGACACTCTTCTGGTTAATGAACTCAAATCAAGAGAATCTGATCTCATGGCAACAAACGGTGTCATTCATGTCATTGACAAACTCCTGTATCCAGCAGGTGAGTATTCAATGAAATTTGCACCCACTCTTTTAAATCTGTTCACATGCTATGTAACTGCAATAACTCTAAAAAGTTAATTAATTTAAAGATCCAATTCCTATGTGGAATTTGAAACAGGAAATTTACCTCAATGCTTATTTTGTGGAATAACCTTGCTTGAAAACTTGAAAGATTTTGAAATTTTATGAAAGTAAAATATATTAAAGATAAGACTTTATATATATATAAGACTATATANTTAAATACATTCAAATTAAGGTATTCTTTCAGTAATTATCCCTCTGTCTTTCTGGCAGGATCTGTGAAATTGAGCACATTTTAATTAATATGTGATTCTCTGGTCCTCTCTCCTCTCCTCTCCTCTCCTCTCCTCTCCTCTCCTTCAAATTTGCATTTGGATAACTTCAGTGTGAATTGGCACAAATCTGCTCTTCAGTTCACTTTATCACTCTAGGAAAACTAATCACTTACTTGAAAAAAATACTGAGTGACTAAATTCTTATGCCATTAAAGCCAACAGTATCAATAACCTGTGAAGAAAAGTAGGCATCCTTGTCTATCTCAGCTATCCCCTTGAGATTACGTTCTCCCTCAAAGATGAATGAGAGAACCTAGATAAATACCATCACCATATTTTTAGGTTAATGAAGTAGCGAATCCTACCCACATGCACTAGGAAACTATAAGGCAGGTGCTACTTTTTACAAAATATAAATAAATTGCTTTTCTGTTTTTATAGTTTGTTCGTGGCAGTACCTTCAAAGAGATTCCAGTGACATTTTACAGTAAGTTAATTTTAAATACTTCCAGATGTGTTGGATATTGCTTTTTTAAGCAGTGCCAATTCCAATTTGGAATTGTACATCTCTTTTTCAATAAAGAAGAAAGCAATTTCTGGGAAAGTAAGATGTGCCAATGAAGAAAAGGAAGAGAAAGACTCAAAGTAGAATATTTCTGGCTGCTGTGCTACTGTATTTTTCCCTTTCCAGATGTGTGACTAGAAAGTAACCCTGAAAAGCTCTTGGGGTAGACAAGATACATATGGAAAAGATTGATTTTCAGTGTTTAGCCAAGGTTCAGTGCATGGTGCAGAACAGAGTCGTATGTTTCTCTAAGATGTAGCATTATACTGTACTCACTCTCCAAGATGCAGCATTGACTGTGCACTGAGATACTTTCTTTATCATAAATATTTCCAGAGAGACAGAGTGTGCCTCTTGTCCCTGTTTCCCATATGTGCAAATATGAAGCTTGAATGGGAGAAAGTTGTTCAGAATATTTTTTCTTTAGGGGGTAAATGTAAAAAAATACCCCTTTTAGTTCTCTTGCAGCCTTTGTCAGGTTTTGCATTTGATTTCTGAATATAGAGTATGTGTTGAAACAAGCTGTTAGAAGAAAAAGATCCCACTATAACTTTGTGAGGCAATATGAATTTAGACAAATGATTAAATTCTGATGGAGTTCTACATATATTTCACAGTAGAAAGTAAAACCATCAGACCAGACTTTTGAAAATTGGGAAAGGACATACTGAAGTTAAAAAACCCTTGGAACAAAAAACAGAGTAATTCACCTTGATGACAAGTTGAATATGAGTCAACTGTGCCCCAGCAGCCAAAATAGCCACCTGTGTCCTGGGGTTCATCAGGCACAGCATCACCAGCCAGACAAGGGAGGGGATTGTCCTGCTCTGCTCTGAGCTGGGGAAGCCTCACCTCCAGTGCTGGGGGCAGTTTTGGGTGCCAGCTTTGGGCCCAGTGTCCAGAGGATGGTGACCAAGATGGTGAAAGGTCTTGAGGTCAAGACTTATGAGGAGCTGATGAGGTCACTTGGCTTGCTCATTTTGGATAAGAGAAGGCTAAGGGGTGACCCCATTGCTGAGCAGTGACCCCACTGCCACCCACGCCTTTCCCAAGAAGAGCAGTGGAGGGGGTGTTCTGGTCTGCTTTATGGTGACCAAGGACAGGACACGAGGAAATGGAAGGAAGCTGCTTTGGGAAAAGTTCAGATGGGACATTAGAAAAAGGTTCTTCACCCAGAGGGTGGTCGGTCACTGGAACAAGCTCCTCAGGAAAGTGGTCACAGCAGCAAGGCCTGACAGAGTTCAAGGAGCTTCTGGACAACTCCCTGGTCATATGGCTTAGTCTTAGGTAGTCCTTTGAGAAGAAGGAAGTTGGACTTGATGATCCTTATGCATCTCTTCCAACTTGAGATATTCTCTGATTCTACTTCTCATGACCAGTGAGAGCAGCCCAGGAAGCAATGCCTGTAAAAATTAGGCTAGAGAGGTCAATGTGAACATCTAGAAAGCTGTAGCTGTATATTTAGTTGATTGAAAGACAAGGAAGGCTGGAACCTCTATCAGTATGGGCTCCTCCAGTGGATGGGTATGAGTCAAATCACTATCAGAGGTGTTCAATGAATACTTGAGTCTGTCCTGGGTGTAGAGGGACAACTTGATCTCCCCAGGGCATATTTTCTGTGATGTTCCATCTATAGTTCTGAACGCCAGAAGGTTTCCTGTGTGTGCCTGCTCAGCTCCCTAATGAAAAGGGCAATACTCAGGTGTAAGACACGCCAGGGAATTGTGCAAAGCTTCGTGTGGGTAATTGTACAAGCCCTCTCTATTATGTACTATACATCATCATGGGTACCATGACCCATGGGTTTCATAAGGCTCAAAGGCAAATACCAGATCAGCAGGTTCTGTCTACAGGTGATGTGGGTGGATCACCATTTCATAACCAGAACCAAGATTCATACTCCAAATCCTTTTGAGTTGCTATTCCACCCATTAATATCTATGATTTTATCCACATCCTTATGAGCAGATGAAATCTAACTGATCATTGCCTCAAAGAAATTTTAAGAATGGAATGCACTGTATATTCCATTTTCTATATTTTCAGAAATTAACATAATTGAAAGCAACGTCCAGCCTATCATCACAAAGGAAGGTAAATGAGGCCCATGGTATATATATTTCTGCATATGTTCATATACATATTCAGAATATATATTGAATGTATTTTTTTAATGGGATGCATTTTATACCTAGCAACTCCAGGATACTAAGCACTTTGCTGGAAAAGCAAAGATACAAATATTGCAATTAGAACTGACTGAAATATTTTGTATTAAAAGATTACCCACAGGCTTTTTTCACCTCAAATTAGTTTTTTCCTTTTTCTATGAGTATTTAAAAATACCTTAAATAGTCTTTTTTCAAACCATTTATTTTATCACCTTTTTTTTAATTAAGACATTTCCTTTCTCAAAAATTAAAACAGATATGTTAAAGTAGATATGTTTCTTATACTTTGAAGAAAAAAAGGGTTCATTTTTCTATAATTTTCAATCAGTTCTAACTACCAATATCTGTTGGATGCCTGAAAATTATATTTACCCAATCTTTGTCTTTTTTTATTTCTCAATACAGAAGCATGACTTAAAGATTAGTGGTAGGACTGAAGAGAAAAAAATGTGGGGATGGGACTGCTAAAATCACTTGTGATTTATAATTTAAGTAAAGCTGATGAGATCAAGCTTCCCATTGAAATAAAAATGCTGCAAAGAAATTTGTTTTATCTCAACTGAGAAAGGCAGTTAAAAATGTCATGCAAAGAATTTTCTCCAGACTGCTTAATCGGTGTTTCTGGAAGGACTTCCTTCCAGAAGGAATGACAAATGCTTACTTTTTCATGAGCTTGTCTGTGCTTCATCCCATTTAGGATTAGAGGCCATTTAACATATATGCTGACCTTTGTTGCCTAGTCTCCATCATTAAATCAGATCCACAATGCAATATAAATGGATAGATTATTCCATATGGTAATTCATCCAAGCTATTTTGGAAATCTCCCTAGGGTGAGTCACTCTCTGAAAGTACCTCTTCTGCCCTGTTAAACCCAGAGACAGAGTCTGTAGTTTAGGTGATTTACAGGATGCTCAGAAGTTGAAAATCAACTGAAATAAA
Organism: Toxostoma redivivum; assembly: GCA_013397375.1. Lineage (NCBI taxonomy): Eukaryota > Metazoa > Chordata > Aves > Passeriformes > Mimidae > Toxostoma > Toxostoma redivivum. The sequence continues at coordinate 79,324 of VXBI01013417.1, read as the reverse complement.
ATTGTCTTTTAAAGAAAAAAAATGAAATATCTGAGCAATCATATAGTCAAATGTAGAACTAAATTTTATTCACCAAATAGAGAAAAAAAAGTCGGTGAGTATTGAAGGGCTACACCTGTCCACTTCCAATACAGTATCTCTGCTTTGGGACACTCTCCAGGGGATGATGTCTGGCTAGTGCAGCCTTTCTGCTGATAATTGATTCAAATATAATAAATCAAAGCAATTCTGTTACTTCTGAGCTTTCTCAGTAACAGTAGTGCGTGGCAGATGCCATCAGAACCACATAAATCACAACAGTCTGTAGATAAAAGCTGGCAAAGTTAAATGTTAATTTTTGTCAGGAAGTTCTACTAGATCATGATGCAAGGGCGATTTCCATTTAAAAAAATTCCATTAAAAAATCTCTCCCCACCAAGTTTAGAGGGAGATGTGTGCCTTTTCTTGTCTCACTGTTTTCTGCTTGTGTTGTGCTTCCATTTTTTGTGCCTGGGCATGTATGGGATCTAAAATATTAAACAGATATAAAGAGTTAAATCTGACTGAAACCCAAATCTTAACAGATAAAATATTCAAAGGATTGAACCTAGACTGAGCAATATAGCTGGCTATGCCTTCACCTTTTGGTTTGCACACATCTGCTGTACAAATCACACAAAAAGCCACAGTTATCGAAAAATGTCAAAATAAGGCATTTATAAACATTCATAAATACAACTTTTACATTATTTCATTTATAGTCATCACTTGTACCAATGTAAATTGGTATTCAGTGGATTCTCAACCTGCAAAAACTTCCTCTGAGTTTGAAACAGAAGGAAGGAAATGAGTTTTCTGAGACAGTTTCTTTAAAATATTTATAAATGTTTTTCATTAGTTCATGCTGTTAAAAGAAGTGATGGCTAGTTCAGCTGTTTAGAACTCAAAGTAGATTAATAGAGGTCTATAATAACAGGAACTCTTTATTATTCTGTCATAGCATCTCATCTGCAGCAAATGAATTATTTACCTCTAAATTCTAATTTATGCAATCATTTGCTACTGAAAAAAAGAACACCCAAAATATTTTTGTATTTTATTATTGAAGGTAGCCTAAATGGACTGTTTTCGACAATTAATAGGAGGCATGCATCTTTAAAAGCTCTTGTTAAATCCTGATCAGGATGGAAAATATATATATGCAAAAAAAAATCAATGCACAATCAACTTCTACAAAAATTCATATAAAGATATTTAAGGGGTTTTAAGGAAAGTAAAAAGATGGATTATGCTAAGTTTATGTCTCTGAATAAGGAATAAGGAAAGTTTACAGCAGCTTCTTAAGTAGAAGGAGTCCCACAGCACTCATTAGAGGAGAACCATATTATTATTGGCAATTGATGGTGTGTTCCTAATTTATCTAGTATCTCCTGCTTTAGCATGTCAGACAGAGATACATTTGGATGAGTGTAATCAAGATGACCTCACCCATGATAATGATAGCCAGTAATGCTGATAAATATCCTTACAGCCATTCCAGCTGATCTCAGAAGTTTGCTTTTTGGTTTTGTTTTTTTCAAACAATGTAACCCATGGCCAAGTCTTAAATACAATGGGATAAAAAAGCCACGTAAAAAATCTCAAAGCAAAAAATAAAAGCAACTCCAACAAATAAAAGAACCTCCAAAGCAACAAATAATAAAAAAAAATTAAAAGAAAAGCTCTCACTATGTAGATTGCACACTGATCACTGGTGGACCAATAGCTGTAAGATATCTACAAAGATGCAGAGTATCCTTCTTACCAACATATATATATATATAGAAAAAGCCTTCCTTTACACTGCTGAGGATCTGGTTTATTGCCTGGAACTTGTCAAAAAATGATAAAAATATAATATACACAAAATAAATAAATAAATAATAAAGAGTAGGTATATGATAGGACCTATATTTAAGATCTTGTGTGAGGGAACACAAGACTGTACAGTTGCCACAGATAACCTCTCAGATTGAAACAGCCCTCTATTATAATCACCTGGTTTATCTAGAGTAGGGGGAGAAAAGGCAAGGTTCATCTCACCCCCATGGAATGCTGTAAGTATTTTATGACTATTTGTAACGTGTTGTTTTCTTTCCTATGTCACAGACCCATCTATCACACAGCTCACTAAATTAATTGAAGGGGAACCTGAGTTCAAAATAGTCAGGGAAGGGGAGACGATAACTAAAGTGATTCATGGAGGTTGGTATGCTTTCAGCAACTCAATTTGTATTAGCATTCATTATTCCCCATCAGTTTATACTTTATCTAGGTGATTCACGTTAGACAGCTGTTCTGTTTTTAACAAAAGCTTTGTGAAGTGCTGCAACTTTATTGCATCACATACTTTTTAATTCTCATTCATTTCAAAAAACTGGGTTTTTTTCCCTAGTTGTGTTCCATAGCTGCAGTCAAGACAGTTTAGAAATGCTCTTCATGCTGACATAATATATGTCTTAGTCAAGAATTACTTGCTAATTTCTGTCCTGCAATCAAATATCTAGTATGTGATTCTGTGATTAAAAGGCAATCTTGTCAGAAAGAGAGGTAAACCTTGCCTTNGCAGCTTCTTAAGTAGAAGGAGTCCCACAGCACTCATTAGAGGAGAACCATATTATTATTGGCAATTGATGGTGTGTTCCTAATTTATCTAGTATCTCCTGCTTTAGCATGTCAGACAGAGATACATTTGGATGAGTGTAATCAAGATGACCTCACCCATGATAATGATAGCCAGTAATGCTGATAAATATCCTTACAGCCATTCCAGCTGATCTCAGAAGTTTGCTTTTTGGTTTTGTTTTTTTCAAACAATGTAACCCATGGCCAAGTCTTAAATACAATGGGATAAAAAAGCCACGTAAAAAATCTCAAAGCAAAAAATAAAAGCAACTCCAACAAATAAAAGAACCTCCAAAGCAACAAATAATAAAAAAAAAATTAAAAGAAAAGCTCTCACTATGTAGATTGCACACTGATCACTGGTGGACCAATAGCTGTAAGATATCTACAAAGATGCAGAGTATCCTTCTTACCAACATATATATATATATAGAAAAAGCCTTCCTTTACACTGCTGAGGATCTGGTTTATTGCCTGGAACTTGTCAAAAAATGATAAAAATATAATATACANTTTAACAAAAGCTTTGTGAAGTGCTGCAACTTTATTGCATCACATACTTTTTAATTCTCATTCATTTCAAAAAACTGGGTTTTTTTCCCTAGTTGTGTTCCATAGCTGCAGTCAAGACAGTTTAGAAATGCTCTTCATGCTGACATAATATATGTCTTAGTCAAGAATTACTTGCTAATTTCTGTCCTGCAATCAAATATCTAGTATGTGATTCTGTGATTAAAAGGCAATCTTGTCAGAAAGAGAGGTAAACCTTGCCTTCTCTTTGCTAAAGGCATTGAGATATTCACATCTAGGATGGCTTTAAAGGAAAAATCATGCAATCATCCTAGATTTTGAGTAGATTTAGTTCCTGGTCTCTGAACATTTTTATTTTTCATAAAATATTCCATAGTATTTCCTTCTGTGCTTCAGTCAGTTTCCACATCTCAAAAAGAACACTTGAAAGTTCATCACTTGATTAATGCCTTGAATTTAAAAATCCTTGTAGAACCAATTATTAAAACATACACCAAAATCATTGATGGACGACCTGTGGAAGTGACAGAGAAAAAAGTAACAGAAGAAAGAATTATTCAAGGTAAATTAAGCTGAGACATTCATTCTTGGTAAAGTCCAACTTTTAATACAAAAGTAGCATATCTTAAATTCTGTCCTAGTGCCTAAACTTTACTTCCTTGACAGATGAATTTTCCCTAATATTTCCCACTGTCTCTGTAAGTCTGGCCATGTGTCCTACACACACATGTACAAAAATGGCAAGAATATATTTAACAGCATGCAAAACTATGAAAACTTGTCTTCTTTTTTTTTAGTTTTTATTTTCATATATTTGCTAAGTGTCTACTTTTGCAAGTTTCTTGCTACCATTTCATGAGTTTGCTCTTAGTGCGTTTTTATTCTGTCTTGCTTTACAAGGAAACCTTTCTTTTTCTGAACTTCTATATCTCCAGAAAGGTTTCATTTTACCAAACATAGATGTTTAATGTGTAGATGCCTACTTTTGCATTTCATCCCAGGCCCTCTTGACAGCCATTTCAGAGAAAGATCTCTATTTCTCTGTAACGTGGGGACTTGATCTGACATCCACAATTTAGACATTTGGATGTGTGACATCCTAACATCTGACAGCTAATGTAAGATAAGATCAATATGCATCTGCATCTCTTGATTTTTTCACACAAAAGCTCCCAAATTCCTTTACCAATTTCAATTGTATTTGACCTATTACAGAGCTATTCTTTAAGCATCCTAGAAGTTGGTAAGTGGAGTGAGGCATATTTAAGCATCATTTGTGATATGTGGAGTTCTCTATTGACACTTTTTGATCACCTTGCTTAAAGATCAGTTTGAATGCTGCTATTAAAATTCTGTCTGCTATAGAGCTTGGAAGGAAAAGACACTGTTATAGCAATATATTGACTTAGATACAAGTCCTAATATTCAGTTTATTTAGAAAATATTGAAATTCAACTGAAGTAATTTGAGAAACACAAATAAAAAAATCATGCTTAAGTTATTATCATACAACTTTACACTATAATGAAAATAACTGAATGAAAGGTATTAGTGGTTTCTGAAAAAGACTGGGACTATTTTTTGGCAAAAAATTTAGGAGAGACAAATAAAATATAATTTTTTCAGTTCTTGGATTCAAGTTTCACTAATATCCTACATGAAATGGTAAATATAACATAAAATGCCAGCATTTCAGACCTGTATCTCCTTATTTTCAACCTGTAGAAACTGTAGATAAGGAAACTTAAATGTTAATTCTTCAAATTATTCATAGTAATAATAAAAGCAAAAATGTCTATTTGTAACAATCAGTTCAGACTAACCATGACCTTCAGAAATATCAGATCTATGACCTGACAGTGTTTAAAACTGTGTCTTACTCTAAGAATGTAAGCAGGTAATTAATTATGATAAATTTGCCTAATTCCTTTCATGACTAGTTCTAACTACTGTCTTTAATGTTCTTTCAGTTTAATTTTGGAAGTGGTAAAAAATAAAGTTATTGTATAAGCAGATTAAACCATATTAACCATGGAATCACCACATGTATTAAATAGGAAAAAATTGTTTAAAGGACAAAACTGTTATATCTGAAAAAAGCCACTATCGTATAATTTTTTTTTCCAGGTCCTGAAATAAAATATACCAGAATTACTGCAGGAGGTGCAGACAATGAAGAGAAGTTAAAGAAAATCCTTGAAGAAGGTTTGTATGCTTGTTTTATTTAATTTCTTTAATAAATATATACCTATACATATAAATTAAGTAATTACTGAATGGATATTCCATGTTTAAAAAATTATGTTCATACTGCAAAATCTTACCCAGATATTAAACCTCAGAACCCCCTAAATGTAACATTCTGGTTTGAATCCTTGATCTTCATATTTCAGTCAGCTGCTCTAGACCTGAGGCTGCCTGGGATTAATATATAGCATGCTATGTTTGTCATAAAATATGGTGTTTCCAGTGTTTATGTGGAATTTGATAACATAACATGAATTTTAAAATATAATTTTTTAAATGCTGTGACAGGATTATATATGCTTTTGTGGGATTGCCAAATATTTTCTGTAAATCAATTTTTTTGCCATAACCTGTATCCTGTCAGAGGTTACGAAAGTGACCAAATTTATTGAAGGTGATGGTCATTTACTGGAAGATGAAGAAATCAAAAGACTTCTGCAGGGAGGTAATTCAGTATATTATAACTAACATTTTTGCAACAGGTTATGATAACTGAAACCCCTCTCAGATATGTTGAACTCAACATTTTAAAGACTGACCTAATAGAAGTGGAATTTTAATGGAAAAAATAGAACACTGTATTCTAGTGCCAGATATCTGTGAAATGGAAATAAGCACCAAAGTTTGAGTAATCAATTTTTTAATGCCATTGATCACAGAAAAAAAAATTACTTGGGTTTTTTCAGTCTTTAAAAGGTTACCTAATTAAAACTCAGGGGAGCAATGAAGATTTATTCCAATTTTTTAGCAAATTTAATTCTGTGAAAAACACTTATAAAATGGAACATATTGTGACCAGCCAAATTCATTTTACTTATCAGTTCTTCAGAAATGAATGTTCATTGCCCTCAAGTTAATAATTAAAGGCATGTTTAACATCTTCTTTAAATGCTTACAGGTGATGGATGTCCAGACATTAACTATAATTCTCTTCAAATACAGCATTCCAAGGAATGGTTTTCTTTCCTTCTTGCTCTCTTAATTCTAACAGTTTTGGCAGTACATAACCAGTAGCTGTAGAAAACTAGTGAAAGAACTTCTGCTTTTGAAATTAATCTTTATCTATGAATTTGGAATGTTCTCTGCTTAATGTAGACTAGAAAAACTATCTATAATAGCAATGGGGAATAAAAAAAAGAATTTAAGTGATATGGTTTTTGTAAATGTTATTTTAAACCTGAGTCAGAAGCTCAAAAATATGAATGGATGCTTCTCTTGAAATAAATTAAATGAATCCATTTAATTTTATGTTCACTTTTCAGTAAGTTACAAAGTTGTATACCAGTAAAGTAACTTACAGCCACATTTAATTCAGTGAGCTAAATCTCATTGTTTTTCAAAACCGGTATTGTGTGGATGTGACTTAAATTTCAGTCAGGTAAAAAATTCCCTGATGGCTGAACAGCTGAACAGCTGACCACCAAACTTAAATATGTTAGTTGATAACACAGCTAGTCTTAGAGAAAAGCCAAGATATGGATGTGACTCCTGTCGACCATAATTCTTTGTTCTGTTTCAAACATCTGAATCTTAGTTTTACAGACCTAAGCCAGAATCCACCTATAATATTGGACAGAAACTGGAACTTCCAGAGGATTTTTCATTTATCCTCAGTATCCCAGCTATGTGAAAAGACTTGCCCTCTGGAGAGGCCTGTTTCTGGATTGGCTATTTAAAAGCTGGAAATTTAAAAACTGCAGCAAGAAAATTCCCTTATATACTGAACTATATTCATGGTTTAAACCAGTCAGCAAAGAGCAGGATCAAACTTTATCTGTAGAACTTTTCAAAAATGATAGGTCTGATGCCAGAATCTAACAATTATAACTGTACTTGTAATCACCTTCAGATACAGAGATATACAATTACATAGACGTAATCTGTAGAGATACACCTTAGAGCATATAGGTGTATGGAAAAGAGGTAGTTTTTCTCTAGGAAATTCGAAGAAGACAATATAATCTCTTGAATTCTTGCTATTTTCCTTGCTATTATATGTTAGTTGGCATAAGCATCCCGCTTTACAGAATGGACCAAGTAGGCAGATTTGTCTTTTGCTGTAATTTGATTTTTCTCTATCTTATCCATGATTTATCAAGTCAGCTACCCTTGGCTGCCATGATAATACTTTATTATACATTTAGCCAATAAAAGCAGATACACATGCTGCTTTAGCATTGTTGCTGATAATGGTGATAATGCTTTATGGCCCTCTTGTCTACATAAAATTATCTTTTACTGAAAATTTTGTAATCATTTAAATTTGAGTCACAAACAAATGTATTATCACTGTCTAAATAAAGGAATGATTTCATATGGGCTTTAATTTTGCTCATAAAATATCCAGAACTGCCTAAAACAATTAGCAGTCTTTGCTGAAGCAAAGCTTTAAACCAAGATTGCAATGAATGACTCATCCCTAGAGATAGCATGCCTTATGGCATGAGTAGCATGGTAGCCTGCAACAGCTACGCCCAAAAATGACAGTTTCCACTGAGGGCTCCTTGCATACAGAAAAATGCTATGCCACATTTAACTCATTTGTTTTTGATGCTTACCATAGCCGGAACTGAGTACACCAAGGTTACTAAAGTAATTGAGGGAGAGCCACAGATTATCGAGAGAGAAATCAAGAAAGTTCATCTGGAAGGTTAGTTTGTCAAAAATTCAGTATCACTAAGACCTGCTTTGTCCAAAGTGATCGTTCCAGGTGAGGTTTTACAGTAGTATCTATTCATTAAAATTATTAGGTCTGAAGGCATCATTTTAGCAAGAAGAGTTTCATAATTGTTTTGGAAATGAATTCTTTCATTGATGTTGCAAAGAAATATGTTGAACTGCACCTTGTGGCTAAAAGTAACTAAAAGATTGGCAAGCATAGTAGACAAGAGGGAATGCCTAACCCCAAAGCTTAAGTAAAATATTTGAAGAAACATTCACCATAAAGAATTGACTTTTCTTTAAGCAGCACATACAGAAGAAGACCACGTGAGTTGCTTTTAACTTGAGTTATTTCTTGTCAGTGTAAATGTGATCTGTTGCTGCCAGGGTTTCTCAGCGTTGTGAAGGAGTGGGTGGGGTGCAGGGAATATAACCTCTGGGGTTGTGTAAATATCTCACAGGGTCTTGGAATTTCTCTACCTTTGTCATATTGTTAAATGAGGAAAACTCTTGATTTGAAAAACCAGAATGGAATAAAGGTCCAAAAGGAGCCAAATAGAATTCACTCTGCCTTTATGCAAGCAATTTGTTCTTCGAGTTTAACAACCATTGTTTAATGATCTTCATTCAAGGTTAAGAAGTAGTTTGCTTGGGGTTTCTTTTGTATTTATGCCTTTCTTCTAATTCTAATTCTAATAATGCAGAATAGATTATTCTGTCAGCCTTTGAACTACATAGGAAAAAAATATTACAGCTTTTGGAGAATGAAATTAAATAAATGTATTTCTGCCTTTTTAATTTTGAAGTCTGTGCCAAATAGTGAAGGTTTATACATTGTGTTTGTACAGCTTCAGTGCTGAATAGTACAAGGCATGCTGGGGAGTTCCTATTGCCTGAAAATGACAGATGGGTGTGATCTTCAAACATGAAGGTTATCTGAAAGCATAATTGTATAGACAGTGCCTAAGTATGGAAAGCACACTTTGGATGGACCATATTCTGTCCTTGTCAGGGCAGTGCAGAGCTTGGAATTTTCTGCCATGGTGATGCAGATACCCAGTGTTTAGTCTCAGCTGGAATGAGGTCAAGCCTGTATCTCAGGGCTATTAATTTATGTACCCTGTAGACCAGGATGAAAAGAGAATTGGCTGCAGCTTGTTAAGTGAATATACAAGCATTTCATGGTTGTAAAGAAAAATTACTGCAGTAACTTTTCTGTGACAGTAACAGAAGAACTATTTCTCATGCTTGCAACGTGTTTTTTCCTCCCAATGAGGAGACATCTGGTTAAAAAAAGTCTCAAGGTTTGATGAGAAAAAGGAAAACACATCCAGAGGTTCACTGAATAAGTGTTATTAAAAGGATGTATCTAATGGGGGTGGTACTTTTTCAATAGTCCTTGCTCTGCTCCACCTTTTAAAGCAGAAGCCTGAGAAAATTAACTGAACCCTAAATGTGGAATGGTACTGTGGACTCACAATGCAGTTACAAATCAAGTCCCAAACATAGCTGGAAATGTGGCCAACATCTTGTAGTGGCTTCAAGCATTTTGCTTTTGAATAATTCCTGAAGCGATGTCAATGCAACAGACCTGGACATCTGGTGCCAAACGCTGAGGCTGAGTCCTCTGCCTTAACCTAAGCTTGTACTTCACTGACAATGTCACATGGTGTTTGAGAAGTGAAGAGCACAGACAAAATGCCCTGACACCTGCCTGCATCGTGTAACCATCTGTAGCAGATCAGTATGAATAATGGATTAATTCATATGTTTAAAATGAAAAAATACCTTTTAAATGTTACTAAGATTTAATGGATGACTGCTCATGAGAGAAATGTGGTATTTATAAGCATTTACATTTCAGGTGATCAAGCCAACATGCTTCTGGAACAAAATTCTTTATTTACTGAAAAATTTAAAGAAAAAATTTCGAAAGTCAGCAGCTAGTTTCCAATATTTCTAATGAATTTTAATTGAAAGGCTTGAGCAAATAACTTCTGACTGCAACATTTCTGTTTTCTAGAAGCACCTGCACGGAAAGCACAACCAGCCAGGAGGACACAAGGTAAAAAGAAGCCATACATTTAAACATCATAGCACATATCAAATATTATTCTCAGTTATCTTAAGAGTCTGGGGGCGGGGGGGGGGAAAGAGCTCTAAAAAATACTGATTTCAAATGAAAAAGTTGAATTTCTGTTTTAAAAAAACCAATCAAAATCTGAAATTGCTAATTATTTTTTTCTCATATCTGAAAACAACCTAGATTATGTGCTTTATCGAAGGAGTGTTTCAGATGAGAACAAAGCCATCTGAAGCTATAAAGTGAAGTCTGACTTTGGACTCTTAACAATGGGAAAATGGCACTCTGGGATTCTCCAGCACAGGATTTATTACTCTCAGAATCTATGATATTTTAATTAATGAAGAAGCTGAAAGATCAGTTTAATTTCACAGCTGTCAGCACGAGAGAGAAATGTTCAGCACCAGGCTTCATCTTTCCAATTCACATATCTGTTTCACAAGTAAATACAGTACACAGTGTTCCTATGTTATATATAATTATAGGTAATAATTAAAGTTCTTTTTCCATATTTTGCAGGAGGAGCAGCAAGAAGGAGGACAAGACTAGATCGTTCCTAAAACTTGCCAAGACAGAATTCACAGAATTACAAATTAACAACACGGTCTTTGAGAGGAACTGTTTGGGTTTTTTTTTAAATGAGAGAATTAGAAAATGATGTTATTTTGATGACATGATGTAAACTGAACCATGAATCCACAAAAAGATGTGAAGCTGCAGATACTCACTGCCAGCACGGTGCTCACTCGCAGTAGTCCATTGGTGGTGCTTTTACTGCTCTTGATAGTAAGCACTATGCAGGGTGGGATCCTGGAAGCCCAAAAACTTCTTTAGAACCAGGATTCCTTCTTCTGCTGGTTAGTAAGTGTTTGCAGGATTGGATTAAAAATGAGCAGGGAACAATACAGAGTGTATTTTTTTATTATTATTATTATTTCCACTAAATAAGAAATATAAGGGGGAAAAAAAAAGAATCACCTCAGGTGACTTTTATAGTAATCTAAGGAAACATGAGATGTTAACATAGCACTTTTGGTTCAGTAGTATTGTCTGCTTTTTATAAGTCAAAATTCCTCATGTGCTTAAATTCATAATACCAGTAACATTACCTTTTCTAAGCAAACAAATATGCCTTATATTAAATCTGTCATGGTTTTTTTGTCCTATATTGCATATCCAAATACCTTCTAGTAACTTGGCTAATGGAAGCTCTTGAAAAAAGCAAAAAAGCAAATATTACGAGCTTCTTGCAATATATTAGAGATCATGTTGACTTCTTTATTTATAAGAAATCACATTCCCATTAAAGGAATCCTATAATACATATGCTGAGATTCTTAAGTGTTTTCCCATTTTTCCCTAATGTGTCTTTTGATTATTAAAGTGGATTATAAAAGCAATGAATAAAATGCATGCAAACAGCTAACTAAGCATGGAAAAAGGTCTTACAAAAATGAGGCCAGGTCTGAAAGCTTTTGTATCAAAACATGCTTTGCTAATGTCTGGTACTAATGTGGAGTTTTCTGTAAATTATGTCAATTTTATAACTCTTAATTTTGTACTCATAGAAGTTATCTGCCTTTATCAACAAAAGGTGAAAGACAATTATTCATGGAGTAGAAAAAATCTGTTCAAAGTTCCTTAATTTTGTAGACCAAAGTATCAGAGGCATTGTCTAACATGCTTTTCTACTTCTGTTTTGAAACAAATATTCAATAAAGAATTTGGCTGAAATGTGCTTGCTTTCATTTGTAAATATTTTTAATCACAAAGCAAATTCTAAATATTCTTAAGATTTTTAATCTAACTTATAAATTTCAAAATATGCCTTCACAGAAGCAAACTGATGCTTCCCTTTTTTACTTAGCAAATGCTAATGGACTTAAACTGTATCACTCTCCTTAAACAATTAAAAACCTTCCCTAATTCCACAATAACATACCCTAAACACCTCTCCTAGAACAGCACGACTGTCTGAGAATGGGATTGATAAATTGTGCAGCCTTACTGGGCCATCAGACATTGTCACTAAGGTAACCTCAGTATCTACTACTTTAATGGAAGGACAGCTTTTAACCTTGGCAAGGGTTAAAAGTGTTAAGGGATGGCTTTGAGGTCAGCATCAGAGCTCTTAGAGCTATCTAAAAGGTGAACTGAAGCTGTCACCTCTCCCTGGAACATTTGACTGTCATTAAGTCATTGGGTTTAAATTTCTTTCTTCACTGCTGTGCTACCATGAGCTATCAGTCAAGTAAGATTTTAAATGAAAGGATTATTTTAGGGGAAGAATGTGTCTGTGTTCTCTCCTTAAAAAAGACTAGGCGATAAGGAAGAAAATGGAATGGTAATGGCAGACAGAAAATGGGAAGAAAGTAAAAGGCAGCAAAAAAATGGATTAAAACCTATACTGTGGTAGGACGATTTTACTTTTTCAATTAGGAATAAATTTGTGGATTTGTGGCATTCTGTAACATTGGTATGTTTTCTGCTTTGAGAACATTTTAAAGCATCTGGTATTCACTAAAATACATTTCATACTTCACCCTTCAATATAATCTATTAATATTATGTAATATATAAAATAATAGTAATATGTAATATAAGTTAAATACAACAGTATATAAAGGGCATTCCTCCATGAAAACTTGATTCCCTGATACGTCATCCCTCTCAGTCCCTCTTAGACCACAGTAGATGTCTGCCCAGCTACAATGAAAAGTGACATTTCTTTTAGTGGAGTGGCTTTTTCTAGCTATCTGAACAAGAATAGACCTCAACACAATGTAGAAGGAAAATCAACATGTTATTTTATTTGCTTTTAATATGCTCAGCCATTTCTGTGTCAACACAGTCTTTTACCAAAGACCAAATTTGGAGAACTTTCAACTTCTCCTGCCCTCCTATTTGTTTCCCCTCATCTCAGAGCAATTTAAATTAATGTAATGTGATTAAACAGGGGTTAGCATACTACCAAGTTAGAATTCTCATTAGCAATAGAGAACTCACTTTATTTTGTGTTTCCTTATAGTCTCTCAAGTATTTATAAACAGGAACATCCAGCTGAGCTGGTGATGATGATTTTCCTGTGTGAAAACAAATGCAGAGGAATTTTGAACTGTCAGTATTGCCAAATCTTTCAGTTTTGCCAACAGAAAGTGCACATAAATAATCTACAAAACCATGAAATATGAAAGAGGATCTAAGAAAAATAAAATTAATAGTTTGATTCCTTTATAAAAACAATGGTGTGAATTCTGAAAAAAAAAAAATGGCAGGAAGGATTTTTTTACCATTTCCATTCTGACAACTGAAAATGTGCTAAGCAAGTGATTATCTCCAGCATAAACCTAGGATGTCGTGTCATGTCGTTCATCTCTTAAAAGACACAGAATAGCAAAACTAAATTATAGAATTCCATATAAATGGAATTTTTTTGTCCACAAAGCATTCTAATAAAATAGTGGATGGAGGCAGTAGTCCTTAGACATCAGTTGTATTGTAATTAATTCTTTTACTGTCTAAAGCTCAGAACCGATAAACACCAATCCCACATGGAGGATCTGAATAGGGATACCAAAGCCTAAGCACAATTCAGATGAAAGAAGAACTGATTCCTTTGAGAAATGAGCTTCAGAATTCACAGTGATATCATGAGATGTGTAATAGGATCATTCAGGATTTTCTAAGACTTATAGCAGCACAGGACTTCATGTTCTACTATTAAAGGAAGATTTGCCTCCACTTTTCTTCTGAATTGACCCCAAGTGAGAGGGTTCCAAAGGTTCACCATCTTCTTTGTGTCCCCTTCCTCCAAAGGTATAGCTTTTATAGCATCCCAGGAAAAGGTAAGTCTCTCAGTATTGCCAAGAGTTTTTTTTCAGTATAGCATTGATCTTTTTTTTTAATATATGGAAGAAATTAGCTAGGTGTATTATTTTTTTTAACCAAGACTAATTAAAACATTCAGCGATAGACAGGATTTGTGCTTCACAGCTGAGACAAAAGATGAAAATTAGCTACAGATTCTATATGGGGAAAATAATTCTATGTAGTACAAGTAATTAGGGTCAGAATGACAATATCCCATTAGGAGCCCAGCATGTTATTGACTGGAAAGCAGAAGCAGTTTCTATTCAGGAGACTTTTCAGTCTCCTTTACAGCCATACTATTTATTCCTAATGTCATATTAGATTAAAATTCTTCCTTTCTTGCTGTTTTAACTAGCTTCTTTTAAATACCACAGACATCAAGCTTTCTTTTATGGATTTTTTCCCTGCTAAACAAACGTAAACCTCTATGATAGAATGCGCAAGTCAGAGGAATGGCATCAGCACTTAAACTTTGGATCATAATGTTCATCAGTCCTCATGTGTTGCATTCTTGCTTCACTTTCTGATCTGATGCATATTCTGTCTGCTCTGATTTCTTGACTTTTGATTTTATCTTTAATCTATACTACTAAGTAAAAACATACCTAGAGATTTTGCTTGTGAATTTAGATCCAGTGACACATACAGTCTTCATCCACGCTACCATCACTTTGTCCTCAGCTTCTTTTACCACCTAGTGCCCAATGCAGGTGCAGCCGTTGCGCTTAAACTTGTTAAACCTCATGAAGTTCTCATGGGTCCAGTTCTCAAGTTTGTCCAGGTTGCCTTGGAGGGCATCCCATCCTTCTGCTGTGTCACCTGCACTGCACAGATTTGTGTCATCTGAAAACTTTGTGATGGATATACCACTAAGAAATGGAACATGCTCTAGTCGTGGTGTGCTCAATGTTTAAGATAGATAGGAGCTCTGCTTTCTGCATGCCTGCTTTATTTTAATTCATTTCAGAATAACTCCTGCTGATACATTTTAGAGCTGTTTTAATCATGTCTGGGTTGGATCACAGGCATTTATACCTCCAATTGCTAGTCCAATTGTATTTTAATGCTTTTCTATGTGAAATACTTAACAGTTTTTTCCAACAGCTATATTTCTCACATGGAACAGCTGTATTTCTCACCAGTGGAACGTGTGGCCTGAGTCAGGAGCACATTGAAGCCATGTGATGTGACTGTAATGCTAAACAGAATTAAAACAACAAGTTTGTTAATTGAGAAAAAACACATCACTGTAAGGGAAGAGACAGGGAAGTTTTCAGGGGCATTGTCAGGAGTAACTTCGAGTTTGATTTCCAGAAGTTTACCCCAGTCTCTTCAGCTTGCTGACTATAGAGAAAATTACCTATTAAGTTTGTCAGTGTCCCTGCAATTCCTCAAAGCTCAGGTACTCTCACTCTGTCACCACAGTCCATAGTAAATCCAGATCCCGCATCCATCTGTGTGCAGACATCTAGGTCCATTTGTCTGGAGGACCCAGTAGGACTTTTTTCTGTCTTCTATGAAGACCACAATTACAAAGTGCCTATGTGGCAGTCAAAGATATAGATGGAGTGGTGAGGAGACTGCTGAGCCCTCTTGTTCCATCTCTAGAAAAAAAGTAGTTGAGACATAACTGCGAAAGTCTGCAATTTCCAGGGAAAGCAGAAGGATAACTCATTTCTGGATCCCAGCTGGACAGAGACAGGAAATACAGTAAGTACAATTTTTAAAGAGCAGTGCTGGCAGAGAACTTTTTTAAAATAGGAAGTATATTGCTACTGTTTTGGGTTTTTTATTTTTAATTTTCATATGAAATTTGATATGGATGAGGTTGTCTTTGGAAAGGCTTATCCCATAAGAACCCCGGAATATTGCATGTAGCCCCTGCAAGACCCTCACCTCCTGTACAAGCCTGCAGAAACCCCAGCAGCATTGCCAAGATAATGGATCTTCATGTGTGTAAAAAAATCATAACTCTTTTGGAACAATATCTGAATGTGTACTCTCCTCCACCTCCAGTCCTCAGAAAGGGCTCTAAAAACATGAGCCAGGGATATGTCATGCCACAATCCAAACAGAAGCAAGTCTGGAGCAAAACAGTTGCATATCAAATGTGTATTTGTTATTCCTCCAGCTAGAGATGAGAGACATTACAGATGGAAAAGTCTTATTAGATCATGTTATCAGTCTACTTGCCAAGCCTGGGTTGTTTCCCACTATTATAGTCCATAATGCTTTACCCAGATGAGTGGTACCTTCCTTCCATCAGTCATTCTCTCATACTGTCTTCAGAGCTGCTTTCCTATATTTTGTTCCCCTTTCTGGATTACCTGCCATCAAATAAGGCAGACGTATTCCACCAAGAAGTCCTTCACCAGAAATGACAACTGCTTTAGCTATACCAGGGATGAACATCCCTGTTAATGTGACAATATTCCACTCACTCATATTTTCCTGAAACATCTGTACAACTGAAAAACTATTTTGGTTTTGGACAAACTACTGACTTTTACTTAGTTAGGGTATGGCCTCATAGATCTGAGACTTTTTTCTTTTTTTGCCATCATACGATGCCATATAAGTTCATATAAGGATGTGTGGTTCATGAAATCACAGAACCACATGTTTAAGGTTGGAAGGAATCTCTGGAGGTCATCTGGTCCAAACCCACTGCTCCAGTAAGGACAACTAGAGCTCTAAAAATTATTTAGAGACTCAGTTGCATTTGTGAATGATTTCTTATGAACTGGAAATGTCCCTATGTATTTCCCTCCTTGTCCCAAAATCAAATTGTTTTTTCAACACCATGCAATAAAGAATTATTTTGTGTAATTGTTGGCCCTCCTCATGAATCAAGTAAAGTTATGTCAGTAGGAGTGTTGCAGCAGATAATTATAAAATTCAGCATTCTTTTTAGTTTCATCATTGAAAGTCTTATTGGTCTGAAAGTCTTCATCCACTGGCAGCCATGATACCAGGGCTGTGCCCACAAATCAGGAAACCATTTCAATTCATTTGGCTCCTGGCACACAGACCACGGCTTATGGTTTCACAGCCAGAATTACCTGTGAGCAGGAACACAGATTACTGATATAACAAGAGAAAATCAGGCTGTATTAGCTGATCATAGACAAAAAAAGAACCATATGTGCATCTTCAGTTTTTTCGATGGAAATCTTCAGAATGTGCCTGTCTCATCTGTCCAAATAAACCAGGTAAACAGTCACCATGACCAAACAGATTTTACCATGTCTATAGTTTTGCACATTTTTAAATTGGGTACTCAACTGGAAATGTCAAAATTTGCAGTGCAGTTATATAGTACAATTTAAATTAGCTTAGTACAGCAACCAGCCACCCCGAACTGCCATGTGAAAAAAAAAGCTCCTCTAAATTTTATATAAGCAAGCAGAGTCAGATGCTATCTATGAGCCTGTGGCTTAGCAGTTCTAAAGTACCCAACCATGCCATTAATCATGGATTGTCCTCCTTCTCAAAGGGTAGTACAATAGTAAATTCTGTTTTAATCTTTAAATCGTTTTAATCATTAAAATGCCCTACAGTAACACTTTCAGCACTAAGATCCTAGACCAATTGCTGAACAGTTCTTTTGGATAAGTTGTTTTCTCCTTGTCCAAAATTCCACACTCCCATATAATCAAATTGTGAGGTTATGATCTAACTCTTTGTGGTTTCTGTGTGAATGTTATTAAAAATATTTTTGCAGTGAAAAATTACCACATAAGTAGTAATGAATGATGGAGATAAAAACCAGACATTTTGTATGTCCATTGCTGGACTCTTTTTTATTCATTCATGGATGATGAGGCACTAATAGAAGCCAGTCTGGCTTCACTCTTCACTCTGGTCACCATTTCTTCCACTCGGGGAAACCACAGTGTGGAGAGGAAATCCTTGTATGACCCAGGATCACCTGAACATGAGGGTGATGGCAGGCCATGCACAAGCCCTGCACTATAGAAGTACTCTCAGGTCACACAAGAACATCATGATCAGGTTAACAAATCTCTTCCCTAGTTAGATATATCCCTATGTTCATTTCTCTGCACTATTTAATGTGGTAAACTTTTACTCCTGCAATTTAATTGTTTAGTTTTCCTTCTAAGATACCACTATTTATTTCTTATTCTTCTTGTCATTTCAACAAGCTACAGGAAAAAAGAGATTTTGGGGGGGGGGGGGGGGGGCAGCAATGGCTATAGCTCC
>VXBI01013417.1:0-61058 GCA_013397375.1 Toxostoma redivivum | reverse complement strand
GCGCTGCGGCAGCAATGGCTATAGCTGCAACAATCTTTCAGCTACACAAGCCTTTCATCAGGGCTGAAATTGAAGTATTTGTTAATTGATCCAGTACCAGATATAAAGGTCACTTCATAAGCTTAATTTGAGGTATGTAAAATATATCACTGGGACACAGATTTTAACAGCTGTTCCAACAGAGACAGTAGGTGGGATATAACCTGGGAGGAGACATGCTACCCCTGCAGACACTAGTGGGAGTTTTGTCAATTTTAGTGGAGGCAGGATTACATCATAATAATTTTCCTTTCTTTTGGTACTGTCTCTCCACTCATAATTTATCAAATTACCTAATGAGAAGGAGTTGTGACTCTGAATCTGAATAAAACTTTTAAACATGTGGTGCCAGTGGCTTGGTACATGAGAGTCTTGCCTCCAGCACTTGCTAAATGCAACAAATGAGTTGTGAGTGGGAGAGCCTGAAGTGTTGGTGGTTTGGATCAACATCACTCTCCTCTGGGACTCTGAAAATAAGGGAGGTACCTAAGCCTGTCATCTGCTGTACAGTAAAGAGACAGATTATGGTTCTTGGTATCTCAGTGTCCAGGGAAAGGAAAGTGTGCAGTTATGATTGTCACCTAGATGAAGCTGCAGATGTTATTGGCCTTCCAATTCCAGTGTGCAAAATGGAACACCTGGGTTATGGCATAAGATGCTGCTAGTTAAAACACAGCTTGATGTAAATTACTCATATTCAGGGTTTTTTTTCAAGGGAATGACTGACTGAAACAGAAGTGTAATGAGGAATCTGCTTTACTTATGTTGCATCTAAGAAAGAAGGAGTCTGTTTTGGAACACGGCATTCTGCAGCTCCCTGAAGCAGGCTCAGCTAATTCAATCACATAATTATTTTTCCACCTAGCCCCATCATCCTTTTTATAACATCAGATATCTGTAGCAGTTTGGCAATACATCACTTTCACTTCCAAGTTTTAAAAAATATTTTTAACAAGTTGAAATGAATACACAATATTTACATCACAGAACAGACCTGTAAATTTACCAGTTTGTTAATACTGGATGCAACCTCTCTATGGAAGTTCATGGCACATTGTTCTGCGAGGCTGCAACACAGACTTCACATTACTTTTGACACTCTGGATGGACACAGATCAAAGAATTACAGGGTTGAGAGAAGGCTTGGATTCATGCACTTGTGTGATGTCCCTGAAGCAGATTTGTTCACTTATGCATACCTACCAGCTATCAGCAGAGTCAGAAAGCTACAGGCTCAGAAAACACCTCTGTTCACCCTTGATAAAAAAGCAGCCACAGGGCTGTTCAAGCAATTACATAAAGCAATGAAGACCTCCCCATGGAGACCTCCCTGGTTAAACATTTCCCTCTCTTACAGCTTTCAACACAATAGATGTTTGTCTTGGGTTTTTTTAGCACTTTTCACTTATAGTAGACATTTCTGCTGATAAAATTAAGAAATGCTTGCTTTGGAGAACATCATGCATATGCCTGAACTGGAGAACTTGGGAGAACTTTCTCTTTCCAGACCCAGGGGCACATTTGTTACAATTATGGAAACCATCATCTCATCAGCTCAGCCTTTCCAATACAAGGACACCCAAGTACATGTGCACAAAGGCAGCAATGTGCTGAACTCAGTAAGGCAGTGTGGACAAGCAAGGAAACAATTCTTTAAGACCAAAGATTCCATTCACACAGTAAAAATTCTTCTCCACCCACAAGACCAGGAAAGGAAGGGTCTCGGGGACAAAACATAGCTGAAGAAGTTAGGTAACCAGAGCATGACCTAAAGTTAGGTGAATATTAGGAGTCCTCAGCAGAAGAAATGAAGACATGATGTTCACTTGATTACTGGGATACTTTTAGGCACACCATAATGTAGTCAGCCAGACACTTAGTAAAGAGATCAAACAGATCATCCACTACAATCTTCACACACAAGGAATGTTCCAACATAATAACAGAAAACTCAGGCATAATACTTTATCCTAACTTATGTTTTTGGTTTTTTAGCTTCCTTTGGTTTAGTTTGGGGTCTTTTTCCAGGATAGATGTTTAATACTGCAACAAAAGCAAAGAAACCCATCCTTCATGGCAGGTTATATTATGAGATGTAAGTCCCATTGCTAAAGGTGGCCCTACTTCCCCAAGCTTCACTTGGGAAAGATTTATGTTCCCTCTATCCAGTACAATCTCAATCTCAATCTCAGTATTTTTAGATTGCTTTTATCATTATGTTTTTTGTTAGTGGTTAGTTGAGACTCAACATACAAGCTGTCTCAGGTGAAAATGCACTGATGGTGGTTCTGGCCAAAATGTAAATTCTGAATGATTTGCAGACAGGTTCACATAATCATTCCCCAAAACATTCTATTTCCCCAAGCTGGTGGAAGTGCAGCTGCTGGTGCAATCACCCTGGGAGTTCTCTGCCTGCATATACAGACACCCTGGAACACAAGAAAACCTCTGGCACTTTAACTTCTGGCAATAAGGCTTTCTGCCATGGGTAAGCCTACACAAGAGACTTAGCTCACTATAGTGAATTCAGTAAGTACAAAAATACTTGAGTTATCCAGGGGACATTTCATGTTTCTAAATTGGGAATTTGCTTTGTTTCACTCAGCCTGAGTGAGTGTTCTTCACCCAAAAAAGGAAGAGTCATTGTAATGAATATAAGCCTGATGCATAGCGTGCAGAGTATTTGGCTATCTTCATTAAAGTCTTTTAAGGTATCCAGTGTTAGAATTAATCTTTGGTATTTAGACTTCATTGTCAAAACATTTAGGCAGTCTCGATTTTTAACTAGCTGTAAGAATGTAAAAACATTTGAGAGAGTACCTATAATTTTTGATTATATGAAGAAAGATAGCCCACACATAATAAAGTCGATACACATAATAATAAACAATAAAAAAGAAGTATTGTTTCTGTTGTTTCTGATAAAGAGTATAACCTTCAGTGTAATAATAATAATAATAAAAATAAATTTTCAAAGCCTCAAAAAATGCTTAGATGTCACTGATACAACTGCTTCATACACATTACATGAGGAAAAATTATGACTATGTCTGGTTCATGCATTGTCCTATCTCATTAAAGAGGAAAAGTGTAAAAGACACTACTTGCTTTCTTATTTAAAGGAAACAATGAGCCATTCAAAATATGTGAGGTCTTCATGCTAAGAGAGTATATGCCCCATATAAGGGAAAAAGACCTGTGTTTACCCTAACCAAAGAAAGTTTATAACATCTTTATGTAGAAAAAAAAGTTATTTTTCCCCCTTTTTCAGATCACATCTTTTAAGTGGGTTTATTAATGATGAAGATGAGCAGTTCTTCCTTTTCATAAAATATAAATATTTAGCATGAAAATTAATATTAAAAAAAAAATCACAAGATTAATAGTAATACCAATACTACTACTACTACCAATAAAAACCTCCCAAACTCTTAGAAAACAAGCATTGATACCCGGGATCCCTGGCACTCCCTTTGGCCATTAAGTAGCTTGAAGTGTCTCATTTCCATACTTCCCCAAAACTGCCCATAATCTTGTCCCTAAGATGTGGAGAAAATAGTGTCCCTCGAGGCTCTTTTCCCTTGTCAGTACAGAAGACAAAAAATTCTACATCAGGCAGAATCATTCATTATAAATGACTACACACAGTGTTTCCATGGCAGTGAAATGTACAATAAAGTAGTCACTGAGGCGCCAAAAATTGATGACAGAAATGGATTTTGTTTCAATGCTTTGTGGGTTATATGATTCTATGTTCCTGTCCTTGGCTCAGGAACACAGTCATGAGAGGTACCTGTAGTCACTTTCCAGGGAAGATTGTCATGGGAGCTTTTCAGTCAATATATTTTGGGTATATTTGTGCAGAATTAGTAAGATTTTTTCCCTCAAAGAAATTAAAACTTTCTATGAGAAAATTCATTTTTGGTCTGCATGTCAGATAACTAAGTTGTCACCATATGTGGTGCAATTGTACCTTTTGATACACCTGCTCTGTTTTATGAATCCTTTTCTGTCTTCAGACTTTTTTTGGGAAATTGATAACAACCCTGTTTTCTGATCTTACATGCTACAAAAATAACTTGAAAGCAATTACTTGGTTTCAAATTATTATAAAAAATTTAACACTTTAGAATTATACCTTCTAAAACACTGCATTGAACTGCACAGAAGTGTTCTCTGGAATTATTTATGCATTGTCAGAGAACATAACAGGACTAAAAGGTTTCTGGTTAGGTATTTATCTGCTTAAAAGTTGGGATCATGGAGCCATTATGAGTTGTTTATTTATTCTGCTGGGTTTTTTGTTTCTTTTTTTAAATTATTAACATGAATTTACATGCATTTCAGTGCCCAAAATTTAATTATGCAGTTCCAGGAAAGAGACAAAAATCTGACAGTGGCCTAAAGATTCTTATGATTCAAACTTTTCCTTCATTACTTCTCATTTAGGACTTTTAGTTAAATCAATCATTAAGTCTTCCTTATCACAGGAGATCAAAGAGACAGAACATGTCTTAACTATTTTAACAATAAAGGTGCTTGAATTAAAACACACAGTTTGCTTCTCCAGGCAGGCCTAAACCAGTGTGATTCTTCTGTTATGAACTCAAACATTTCATTATTCTCAAAGAGAGTCAATTTTGGTAAGATATCAGGAGCTGGATGGAGCCTTGAGCTCTGTCCCTGTCCATGGCAGAGGGGCTGTAACTAGATGACTTTCAAGGTCCCTTCCAACCCAGGCCATTCTATGATTCTATGATTCTATGATTGTTCAGAGAAAAAAAAAAGCATGGCAGAAAGCCACAGGCACCAGGACTCATAAGTCATACATTGACAGTACATTTTCCTTGCCTCTACGTTTCTAACTTCTAGGATAAGTGACACAAAACATCTGCACACTATTGTCAGGAGTACATGGATCTGCTATGCAATGTGATGAGTACTTTCAGCTGCTCTTTAAACCCCATCTGGGTCCTTTAAAAAGCTTTCATTACTTTACATACTTTCATCATCATCTTTCAGCTTCTTGAAAAGCCAAATCTGGCAGTTTTCATCAGTTTTTGGGTTTCCTCTGTCTGTGTGTATTTGCTGGCCTAAAGATACAGAGCAAATATATTATGATAGATAATAACACTGCAATTTAATGCTTTGTTGCATTTGTTTTTCCTCTTTTGGGTCTCATAGCTCCCTAAGTCATGAAAATTGCTGATGTTATTTTGGGGTTTGGTCCAATATTTGCATCTAAAAGCATTTTTCCTGTTTGTTGTCATGTGTTATTTCATGCCAATAAATCCTTCACTGTTTAGGATATTAATTTTAACTCTTAAAATTCTTATCAATAATTTTGTTTACCTCTTGGGTTTCTCTTCTTATCTCAAAGTAAGCAAAGACAATTCCCACTTACTGTGGTAAAAAAAATCCACAATAGAACACTTGGGCTGTAAGTCTGAAGATCTGAGGGCCTAAGTTAAAAAACTGCAGAGCAATCCCTTTGCTCACATCATTTGGACAGTGACAAGTCTCATCATTGTTAAATGAAATGTAAAAATGTGAAAAATTACTTAAAAGAGCTGGCAGTACCATAGAGGAAAATAAAGAGGTCAACACAAGTACAAATTACACTTAATCTTGGAAAAATAGGAAATGCAGTAAGGAAGTAATTTGACTTGTATATAAGCTCTTCATTCCCCTTCAGCACACAACAAAAGGACACAGAGTATAAACAAGATGAAAGTGCTAACAAGAAATAAAAACTAAGCCAACCATGCGGAATGGGTATCAGAAAAGTCAAGGCAAAAAACTAAATGAGACTAAAGCCAGGAGAGTATCAGGATGTAGTTGCTGAGTTCTTAAGCAGAAAAAAGAGCATTGGAATTTTTCAGCAGGAACAGTGAAAGGGAAAACAGCCGACCAACTTGATGCTTTCTGTAATTCCTTAGAATCATGCTCCTCAGGCAAGTCAGACCTGTTGCTCACAAAATTAACTCCAGAGACAAAGAGCAAAGGTTTTTCTCTAGAGTAGAATAAAAAAAAAAAAATTAAAACTTGGAGAATTGAATGGGTTTTAATTGGTTGTATCTGATTAATCCTATTCTAGGAGGTAAAAGAAACTGACCTAACCTCAGAATAAAAAGAGATTACCTTGAAGAATTTTTTGGAGAAAGGAAGTATACAAGCATTTAAAGAAGTGTTTCTAAAAAGGGAGAAAACAGAAAAACATGAGTTTTTAGTCCTATTGGTTACAGAAAATTCAGTGTGATCCTAGAAAAGGACTGCAATCCCGGAAAAGTTCTGGAGGAAGCACATGTAAATAACAAAGAAAACCATAACTGAGAGAATGGTCAATTAGAACTCAGGTTAAAAATGTGCAGTTTTCTTGTAGGTAACAGGCTTATTGGATATAAGGAAAGGGAAACATTAAAAAACCTGTTTCCACCAGACTCTTGAAAGTTCTCTAAATGTTTCTAAAACAATTTGTCAGTGTTACACATATAGTGTAGAAAAAACCCTAGGACAGTGTGTCATGTAGAAGTCTTTATTGACATGCCTTTGAAATAATCTGCATTGATTCAGTCTCAGAATTAGTGTTTTGCTTTTGCAATTAGGTATTATATGGGCAGCTTGTCAGCCATGTGAAAATATGCTGGTTGTGTCAAAGGCTGGTCTTAGCATGCACCCATGAGATCTTACACATCCCTTGTAAAGGCCAAACATGTACTCTAAAACTAAAGCTCTTCCAAATGTTGTATTTATCCAAATGTCTATTAGTTTATAGATGTAGGTTGTAAATTTCACGAAGCGTAATATTTATTACACATTTTCTGGCAGTTTTATTCTCAGCTGTGGAAAATCTAAATAGAGCACCTTACAGCAGTCAAGTATTTCCTCTTTTGGCACCAATCCAAAATTCAGAAGTGAGGAAGTAAAACTCAAGTTTTAAAAGCACTGAATAATTTTTAGTTTAATTTTGCTACTGGAGAAAGAGAATGAGCTCTTGATGTTTCTCTGGCATTCTGGTCCTGACATTGATGCTGACAGATATATTCTATCCTGTGAGGTGTTCTTCCAAACAGAAAGGTCAGCAGGACATTGCTTGAGGACATTTCTGCCAGCTATACCTCAGGGGGTTTATTTTAGTTTTTTTCAAAGGATGTCACTTCGTTTGAGGTTAACTGAAGCTCTCGTGGATTTGTTTACACTAATTCTGGTAATCCCCTGAGAAGCAGGGGAAGCTGCAGCAGTTCCCTTTGGTGGCCAGGGAGCCTGGTGTTATTTCAGCCATGCTCTCTGTACAGCCATTACTCAGTCCTCCAGCAATTCGGCATTGACACAGATGTGGTCAAGCAAAGCTGACGCAAATTGTTATACAAACAGTATCATTGTTGCATTTAGCTGTAGCAGAAGATTTATAGCTTCACATGATCCCATAAATCACGCAAAGAGCCTGGAGTTTCTCAGATTCAAGGAAGAGGTTTCAGCTGCAGCACTTGCAGAGCCAGAGGACCTGGTGAGTAAAACAGCAGGTGTGAACTTGAGCAGATCCCTCTCTCCCACGGGGACATAGAGCTATGGAGGTGCCACCAGTGGGATTTGCAATGTCTTCCAGACTGAGGGGCTTCTCAACCAGCACCTCTGTGTCCAGCTTAAAACAAGGGCTGCAGATCATGTCTCACAATGGGGTAAACAGAAAACCAGTCCCCCTGTACAGTCCAATATCATAACTTCTCATCCCAGAGTCAGGAGCCAGACTTTTAGGCACTGCAGCACAGTACCACAGAAATATTTCCCATTTTGGGTACCTACATGTTTTTCAAATCACTTGACAATTTGTCAGCTGAAGAGCAGGGAAATTTGAAGCCAATGTCCACCTCATAAATAATAATTTAGGTGGCACACTCCCAGCTCAGGCTGTTGAAGAAAATGAAAGAAAGAAAAGGGATAAATATGTAACCTGAATTTTTTCACTACTGATTTGTATTCTGGTTCATGCAAGGCCCATCAGGGAAAATTTTCTTAACTGAAACTGTGGTGATTATAAAGAAAGCATAAACTGCTATAAGGATTCAAAAACTATTTTCAGAAATATTGGTTGCCTTCTAAAAAAAAGAACCAAAAATCTGAGGTGATCTATTGTAATTCTCAGACTGACTGTCTCATTTATTCCATACTAGAGTGTGTTGAGATATTAAAAATGAGTATATTGGTCCTACTGCTGTTTAGGATTCTTCAAGAACATTGTGATCTCCATGTATTTGTAGTTAGAGCAGCTAATCTTTGCATTACTGATTTGATCTTAAGACTTCAAAGGAAAAGATTAATGAAGATAAAATGATGGTTAATGGAAAGGGGAAGATGTATTCAGAAGAATACAAATATATTATACCAAAATTTGTTATTTTATTTTATATTATTAATCATGTATGTTAACCCAGATAAATTTCACAGAATAATCACACTTTCTTTTGATTAAAAATGGAAGAAACATTTTCTCAGCATTTTAGGATCTTTCAGTTGGTGTTCTAAAATTAAATTTCAGAACAAAATTGATGAAATGTGATTAAAATACATCTAAAAATAATTGTTTTCTTACCAGATATTTTTTATAAACCTTGACTTGCTATTTCTAATTTTTCATTTGACAAAGAAAACAAGAAGAATATGTGTTTTATATGGATTAATTCCTTAAAAAATGTCAACACAACTTGTTAGCCAGAAGTTAATCATTAGGACAGCTGTAACTGCATTTTCATAATACCATTTGAGAATACACCCAATTACACAAACTGATAGAAGATCTGACTGCTATAAAATTAAATTATAATGATTGTTTATCCAATAGTTATTGGGGAAAAAAAACAAATTATGCTACCCTATGACAGTAAGCACAATTTTATGCACTTTAGTCACTCAGTCACTCACTCAAGAATTCACTGGTGGTCCCACCATAGTCTAATTGACACTTCACCTACAGAATGAGCAAATCTCTGGATGCAAAGCTGTGTAAATACATTTTAAGTTCATTGGCCTCAGCTCAGCATCAAAGGTTTCAGAGATTCTTTAGAGAGTTGGCAAAGACAATGATATTTCATTGTCATTTCACTAAAGGATAAAATCCTTTCTCATATAGAAATTATCTACAAAAAATATTTAACTAATGATTCATAAAATCACATGGTTGAATTTTCCAGAATTTTCCATTTTTTTAATCAAGATTTATAATTAAACATTTATGTCTACATTGAAAAATTCAAAGGCACAAACTTAAAACATATTCTAACCTTTCATAAGGTAATATTTTTACAAATATTATCACATCTGCTGTGTACTACTAGCAAGGAAATCAATTCCTTTCCCACTTAAAGAGTGAAAAAAATAACATCTACTCATCTAAATACCAGCAAAAGAGAATGAACTAATGACAGTGTAATGAATATTTGCATTAGTGGCATTTTCTGCCAGTCTTTTCTGAAACATTAGCAATATGTCAGAAATCTCTGTGCTGGCTCACACTTTACCTGTAACACTGAACTCCTGATCAACCACCAGTTTTTACGTAAGTGTTTACTTGTGGAAAATGGTGCTGGAACAGAAATTAGGCCTCTTTATCCAGAGTTATCATCCCTACCTCCACCTTTAATTCCTGCTAAGTATTGGAGGCTGCTGCTAAACTGCACAGTAATATTTTGATTTGGAAATTGACTATTCTCCCAGCTTTTGAAATTCTGAATTGATCAAAAGATGCCTCAGTTTTGGCAAGGCAATTGTCCCACATCTGACTCTGCTGTGATGCAGGGATGACATGTTCCTTCTAAATGCCCAAAAGACCCAACACATCTGAGTCAATGTGACACATCACACCGAATTCCTTCCAAAATACCCTGGCAACTGCAGCTTGTACTTAACAATTGGCATCACCAGCAGGTCAGGGGAGGTGAACCTTCTCTCCTTGGAACAAGTGAGACAAATCTGAAAAACTGGGTTCAGTGCTGTGCTCCTCAGTAAAAAAGAGACATGGATATACTGGAGACAGTCCAGCAAGGAGCCGTGAAGATGATGAAGGCACTGAAATGTCTCTCCTCTGAAGAAAGACTGAGAGAGAGAGTTGGGACAATTCAGCTTGGAGAAGAGACTATTTCCTGCTGTGAATGCAAGTTGTTCCTGTTTGGGTGTCTTTCATTGACAAGTTCAGAAAATAAAAACATACATTTGGAGAGAGCTCAGGTGTCTGGAGGTGTCACATCTGTGTGAGCTTACCAGGATTGCCAGTCCACTGCAAACTGCTGCACAACTTTATAGAATATAAAAGCATTAATTCAGTATTTCCACCACACAAAGGCGCTGCCAATCTTCAGCAGGTCTAGCAAAGCAGCAAGCTAATTAAACAAGTTTTTTTACTTTTTTTTTTATTCTTCTTTTTATCACCCTCAGCCATATTTAACAAGTTCACCAATTAAGAATCTCCTCCTTCAACTGTGGTTTCTTACAGTAAGCTTCAGATGTCCTAATTGAAACTCCATATAAAAATGAGGTCAGAAGCTTTTTCTCCTGATATTTTTCTCAGAAGAACCTTTAGAGAGCCCATTGCAGAGAAGCAAGATCCGTGCTTCCCCAGAAACCAAATAACTTCCATGCCATTTCTTTACACAGCTGTGCTCAGGGCTCCCATTCCTTGGAGAGCATCCCTGAAAGCAAACTCTGAGAGGTAACAGTTTGTACCCAGCACATACATCACTGATGTACACATTCATCAGAGCCATGCAAACAGAGCACGACGGGACTGGCTTTGGATATCAACAAGCTACCTATTCCCTCCTCATTATAACTTTCTCACAGTCTCAAACCATGACCTGTTACCATTTTCATTAAGGACGAATATACATCCTTTGCATACAGTAATTAGCTCTTTTCTTGACATTTATCAAAGAAATGCTATAAATTAGCCAGCAAAAGAAAATTAATTCCTGGGGGCAAGTTCCAAGTTCCATGTAAATGTTACAGGGTTTCAGGAGGTTAAGGGAATTTTGGTGTGAAACTGAGAGAACTTGGCTTACTTATTCTGCTTTACAGCATGCTGATAACTCCCACACAGTAAGATACCCATTAAACCACTAGGCCAAATAGCTTCCTAGCCTGGAGGCTGGCTAAAATCCACAAAGAGGCTTATGCATTTAATATGACACTTAAATGGAATTTGTCTTCATAAATCCCAAGCTGTTATTGAGAAAAAGCCATTTCAATGGTCAGATCACCTAAAGCTGAAAGTATGCAGGTTCTGTGGGTAATTTGTTCTTTTACTTTGAAGATCATAGGTATATGTGGGTTCATAGTCCCAGAAACACTTCAGAGCTGTGTAAACTAACACCTATCCTATCACTCATTTGAAATCCACATGTTCATCTGCTTAAGCTGACTGACAGATCTGATCTGTTAGGTCTGATAATTATGAATGTGTTTTGGCTAAAACATGTTAAGGCGGAATAATGACATTTCTTCTTTTAAAAACTGTAGAAGGAGGCAAGGAAGACTATGATGGTGGCAGCCACCTCTTAGCCAGCAGCTGTCCTCACTGAAGAAAGAAAATACCTGGATTTCACTTCAGTCTGCAGAGGTTTATATCAGCAACTTCTATGAGACTTTCTCTGCACCTGTCCTTTTGAAACTTTACCACATTAAAATACACAGAGTGCTGGAAAGAGAGCAGGCAAAAGAAAACACTTTGGGCCAGTCTCTGGGTGTAACACCCCACTGGGCTAGGTCCTGCACATAGGTTCTTGCTGTTAAGTTCACTTTACATATTTGATTTATATTCAGCATAACCTGGATAAAATAAAGGAATGGTTGTAGAAAATCTTCCCATCCCAGTTGAATGCAGTGCTGATCTACACACTCCTCCTGACACTCATCGAGCACAGCAGCTCCTCAAGCCTTTGTTGCAAAATACTAAGTTTTCAAAAAAAAGAAGGAGGGAGGAATAAATCACTAGTCATGACACAGAATATTCTGTACCCTTGTGCTTAAGGCCTCTGTTTAGAAAAGTAAGCATGGGTTTGTGTGTTTGTGTGATCTGCCCTGCAGTGGTGACCCCTGGAAGCACAGCAGTGCAAGGCCAGGGTTGTGCCTGCCAGAAAGCTGACGAGTGCTCTCTGAAGGCACTGGGCTACAATTCAGAAAGAGCACTTGCTTGGACTCTGTCCAGTGTGTTAATTTATGAACTGAAAAGGGTCTGGGAATCCACTCCATAAATCCCAAGCTAGTAGTAGAATATTCATATGTACAAACGACACAAATAAAAAACTTCTAAAATTAAGTTCATTAGACCCAGTTTCTTTCATATACAAAATTCAGATAGCATGCTAATTTCATTAATCCCACGTGGTTTTCTCATGCCCAGTCACAGGGGTTTCCCTTTAACTGGTGTTGAATTCAGTGGTAGGAATATGCCCTTGCTGCTTCCCCATTCTTTGCCAGCCTACCTGGCTCCACTGCCACAGAAGTGCTTAGATAGCCAAGAAACCAAGCAGCACCTCCTCCACGGACATTAAAAGAGAGAGGTATGCCATCTTCCACACCCCATACCATGCCCTCAAAAGCAGTTGCTGTACTCATTGTAGGTAATTTTCCTGATCTTTATGACCAGCATTGTAGTTGAATTTTGTAAGGCAGAGATGCCAGGACAAAGCACCCTCAGTTTCCCTGCCAACATTTTATCACCTTGCTTCTTTGACTATGGAATCCAGCCTCTTGGAGGTGTCAGATCACCTCACAATACCCCAGAATGTTATTAGTTTTACAAATTTATGGAAGTTTTGATGATTTCCAGAAAATAAAATTTTCAGGAAACACATTCCACTTCCTTAGATGCAAGTCAAAATTTATAGTCTAATGTGGTCTCTGAATTTTAACTATATTTAATAAATAATAAAATTGTCACAAACAGCTGTCATTGCTTAACTACAGCAACACTACAATGGGAGATAAGCAGAACTCTGATACAAAATTCAAATTCTTTCAATCGTTTCTAGAGTGACTATTCCCTTCCAGACAGTACCTGGACATTTAGAGGTTTGAAATTATTACTTCTAGGAGTGCATCCATAAAAAAGGCCCATCTCTGCATACAGATGGTTTTAGAATCAGAAAGATCAACATTATAATCATCATGGAGCAGAAAGATGACTGCACCTGAAATTGCATCTAAGAAAAACAACAGCAGCAACAAGCAGTGACCTGGTAAGTGTGTAGGATATAAGGAAAAGTAGGGTACTGAAACAGTATGGAACATTTCTAATGGGTCTTGTAGAAATTGATTCAAAGTCTAAAACAGATGCAGAAAGAAACAAGGAAGCTCTGGAGATTTAATGATGTCATTGTTGATAGTTATTTTCTGTAAAAAAATATATATGAAACATCAGTCCAAAATGTGGGTATAGTTAAAGACAAATAAACTACCAGAATATATAAAGGAAAGGAAAATTAAATGACAATATTTGCTGTGCAAAGCAAAACCAGATTGCAGGCTGTACTTGGGTTAAATCATGATTTATTTGTTTTCTGTTGGAAGACTTGCATTGCTTTGGGGACAATATAGCAGTGGGAAATCAGAGAGAGTCTGTATTTTAAACTTATACATAAGAAAGGAAGGCTAAGAAATGTTCAACTTAGCTTTAACGAGAAAGGTGTTCCTAGTAGTATTAGAGCAGTCATATATTTAAAAACAAAACAAAACAAAACAAAACAAAACAAAAAAAAAACCCTTATGAAAGATAGAGTTATTGAAGACTTATGCTGCATGATTGAGGAACTGCATTCTAGAAGAATATTCTTAGAAAGATTATTAAGAGTAAATGAAGAATGATTTTACTGTGACTAAAGCAAGTGGGTGGAACCCTCAGCCAGACATCTTATACTAAGCAGAAACATGGAATAGCTCATGGCCCTGGACACTGAATCATACTCAAGTGTTACGATTTGATCAGTCTTACGTCAAACACCATTGTGTTTGCTTCCCACATCCTACTTTAGAGGTATTTCAAACTATATCTGGTGGGATTAAAAAATGGCCTGTTGGCTCCACAGTTGTGGATATTTGGATCCAGGCCAGATTCAGTGTGGATTGAGATATCTGTGCCAGTGTCTCACTGCAGCCCAGCTGGCCTCTCTGGCTGAAGTTCCCCTCTGATCAGGCAGGTTATGTTTAGCCAGCCTCAGCCTTGCACACCATGCAGGTATGTCCAAAGCACCCAGAGATGCAGCCAAGCATGCACAGGGATTTTGAGTGTGCTAAGACACCCTGCTGCTGGTGGAGAGAGCTTAGGTGAAAAGTGCTCTGGAAAATAACATAACATGACGTCTACAAGTCCAAAAATCCTAGCAATCTTTGGAGTCTTTGGAGTGTATTCAGAAGGGTTGGCTTGCTTGCCCTTCAGAAGATGGTTAGGAGGCTGTCATTTCAGGACATACCCCTGGGGAGTTGCCTCCCTGCTCTCAGGAAAGGGATGCAGCAGGAGAAGATGATCAAAAGCTTGGGGCACTTTCTCTGCTCCTAGCTTTAACTTCATGCTCCACTCCAAACTGCTGTAAAACGTGATGTTACTTTCCATAATGATAACGATATCTGTTATAGTATCTGTATTGTCTTTGGAGTGATTGCCACTATATATCATCATTTTCTGGAATTACTATGATTTAGAGTTAAAAAATTTCTCCAAATGTTCTTTTCCTTTTTGTCATACACCACTGTGTATGAGTGTACTTCTGGAACAAGTAACAGATATTCACACATTAGTGTGATCTTATTTAGCTTAATTTTTAAATATTTTAAGGTTTATGACCTCCTTTTTGCTGGCTTCGGGCTTATTACCTGTCTTGCCCTTTATTTTTCTTGAAGAGAATAGTAGAGATGCTTTAACACTTTGGGAGACTGATGAAGAAGCAAGAAAACACATAGTAGAATGAAAAGTGTTTGGCTAATGAACAGAAATTTGCACAGCACAATATTTTTAGTGAAAATTTTATATAAAATAATAAAAATTGCAGTCCCAAAGTCCCAATTTTGGTGTGATGCACTTTCAGCAAATCCTGATTACTTCCAAAAGAGGATAATGTAGATAATGTAGACACTGAGAAAAAAAGATTATCTATGGTAATGACAGGGGCTTTTAAAATTAACTTTTAATTTAAAATTTGCTGCAGCTTCAAATGCTTCAGAAGCTCACTTTTTCTGAGCTGCAGCTGTGAAACAATGCTGTCTTCCCATCCTTTCATACAGCCCTTGGCCTTTACTATTTTTTCTTACTGTAATCTACATGGAGAACTTTTGCCTAGTTATGGCATAGAAACCCTTTTATGATTTCATCTGCAGAAGGTTTGTTGGAGAAAATTCCATAGTATCATGTGCAGCCTCCCATTAGTGACAGAGATTAACTGGATAAAGGCTTCTCCTGCAACCTAGGCAATTGCATTAGGCTACTCCTGATTAGGAAGAGATGTCCTCCAGTTAAAATTGCTGGTTTACCATAGTTAAATAAAACAGATGTCTAAGAAATGTGGACAGCATTCATCCCTAGACCTCTAATGACAGGGAGAAATAGAACATGAAGGGTGTAATATACATTATTACATTGTGTTACCATATTTGCCATTACGCTCTTCAGCCCCTGAAATAATTCTCCTCTCTCTCATAGTGGATGGTAAAGGAAAGCCAAAACATTGACTTGTTTGGATTTATGTCTCTATAAGTCTTTTGACATTGTTGTGGTGAAATTTCCATATGCAAACCAAGGAAATGTGGAATAAAGGAAATCATCACAAGGTGTACACAGGTTTGAAGAGGATTCTCAAAGCCATTAGCCATGATTTTTCCTGAAGTGCTTGATATATTTATCTTAGGGTCCCATAAATACATTTACTGTGTTTGGTTAATAACTTCCTGAAATACTAGGAAAAGAATAGAATATTTCTAAAAAGTTGGTGGTTTACACCAAACTGAGAGGCTGGAAAACAAATTGAAGGAATTAGACACATGATCTGGCAGAAGAGTGGCAGATTAAGATGCAGAAGGTCACTAATATTTTAAAAAATTAATAACAAATATGATTCTCCTATTAAAAAAAGGGCAGATTCTGTGATCCATTAAAAAGTATGAATTAATAAGATATTCAGGAAAATAATTGATTAATTGGTTTTAAAAAAGTAAACAAAGTATGCGAAAACTGAGAAGGAGCTAGGTTTTTTTCTTTGTGGAGAGAAGGGCAAACTAGGATGCTGCTGGAAGGGGAAGGAGAAAATTCAGTAATGGTACTGCAAGGATGCCAACCAGTTCTAGTGGCAATCAGAGACACAGGATGGATTTAGGAAATGACTTTGTAATTCTCAGGGAAGCAAGGCCCTGCAGAGATCATGGGATCCATTTCATGGAGGCAGCAAAGATCTGCCTGGTCGTTCTTTAGCACAACAGGCAGACCAAAACAGATTAGTTTTCTTCTTTTATTTTCTGAACCCTGTGCCTCAAAAGCAAAAGTTAATATGTTAATAAGATGGTTTTAAAAACTTATGCCAGGATGAGCCAAGAGGTTTCTTTAATGTAATTCAATCTGCCATTGCCCTAAACACCCTGGAATTTATATGGGTATTGTAAGAGACTTCCTGTCCATGCCCTCCTTTAAAAGGCTGGGGACTGTGCTGCTGTCTCAGCCATACCAGTAGCACACAAGCTGCTGCATCTCATGCTCTTCAATACCCTTTGCTTGGTACATCTCCAAGCTAAAGACTTGCTACTGACAAAAGCATCAAAGACATGAGGAAACAAACAAGGGCTAGAATAAAGCCACAGGGACCACAACAGCCTGTCCTACAAGATGAAGTCAGTGTCAGGGATTGCACTTTAAGCTGGGTTGTGAAACCACTTTCTGACTTCCTGTTCCTTTTGAGTGTAATCACAGAGCAGATCCACTCTGCTCTGGGACTCAGTTTATACAGAAGTGATATTGCAATTCTACACCAGCCTTTTTCACCTCCCTGTGCCACCTGTGGCTGCTAATCGCCTTTGTTGTGATGCCAATGTTCTAGTTTGTCTCATTTCATTTATTTGTCCTCAAGAGATTTTCCTCTTGTTTGAATATCTAAAAAAGCCAGCAGAAAATCTTTTTTTAGTGCCAGTGTTGACAATTGCCTGTGTTGAAACTCGGTGAGGATTTTCTATTTATAATATTTGTTTATTTCTCTTTGTATTTCTTTATTTCTATTTTACTAGTGAATTAGTAATCCCAGTAAATAAACTTGTACTGTGAAAGTAATGAATATTGCATGAAGTAGATAGATGTAAATGCATGCCCCTGGTGCTTTTTCCTTAGCAGCCTTATTTAAAAAATTACTAAAGCACTGCTTTAATTGAATACTAAATGCATAATTTATTTTTTTCACTACTACTGCTATAGTATAGCCAACCTCAGAAGATGCAAATCTCTGATTTCTAAGCTGATAATTAAAATCTTCATTTCATCCAGAATTAGAAATTATCAGGATTTTGTACTGTTATGTGCAAAGATTCTAAACTCTGGAGAACAACCACTGGAAAGAATACTCAATCCCCACATTTCAGAGGAAGGCTATTTATTTTTCATTGAAAGACCAATCAAATATTTGTTTTTATTTCTCTCAAATGAATTTTGTTGGCAGCTTAACTCTGAATTCAGTTACACAAATTGTCAATTCAATATTCAGCCCAAAGGATATAAACATCTGGAGAGGGGAATGGAAATGAATTGCAAAAAAGGAAGAGATTTCCTTCTCCTGCTGAAGAGAATTACCTTCTTAGAAATGCCTGAAGGAGGTTTACATTTGCATCCATTCCTGCCTGCCCTCTCTCAGACCATGCCTGTAAATGAACTGTTTATGTCTCTTAGTGTTGGGGCAGAAACTTCTACCTGAGGTGTGTGAAGAAGTTTCAGATGGCTGGAAGCTCAAAAGGAGGAAGGTAAATCAGCAAAGTAAACCTCAAAAATGGCAATCAACAGGTAAAGTGCTTGTCAATGATAACTGATAAACATGGCCTTCAGAGCAGATTGATTTGGTCTGATTTCAGTCCTCTCATAAATACATACCTATTGTAACATAATTATACATCTAGAGTTAATTTTACAGATGATAAAACTTACTAAAGACTAGCAAAAGCAGAATCTGTCTTTGGAGCTGAATAATGTCAGGCAACAGTGCAGGGTACAGATGATTGGTAGGCAGCTCTGAAAAAAAAGAGAGGGGAAAAGTAATAATGTTCTTAAGAGAAAGAAATTATATGAAACTTCAAAGAAGGCAGGCTAATCTCTAATTTCAAAATAGACACTTTGGAGGGGTTTATGAACTGCTGATTTCAGTAGACAACTGAATCATCTGCAATGCTTATTGGCCCAAAGGAATATTACAACTTTAAATTAATTTGTGCAGAAATATTTTTATTGTACCATCTTACTGAAAAGCAACCAGATATGAATAATTAACTATATCATTAAACGTGTGCTGCCTCAGTTACTTGTGACATTCTCTTCAATAAAGTATTACACAGGGCATGAAGAGTCCTCAGTAGTTCACAAGTGGGGCAGAGCAGTTTTTGATTATTGTCCTTTAGTGACTCATGCTATAAAAAATCTGTGTTAATATATGGTTCACCATAAAAATTATCTGTGGTTTTGAAAGATATTTTAAATTTTCTCCATCTAAAGAGGTTAAAAAAGATATCTGAATATTAATTTTTTACTAAGGCACATTAACTGCTTTGAACATTTTATAAGGATTTGGCACGGTTGACAACAAGTTAATGTAAATAAAATGTACGTTGATCTAAAAGGAATGTATATTAATTCAGTAATGCCATGATTATTTCTATGTCATTGCTTTCTCTTGATACAGCTTCAAGACAGCAAATTTAAAGCTTAGGACAAAATAATCAAGAAAGAAGAAGAAAGAGGGATAAAAGAAAACATTTACTAACTTGTTCTTACATAAGGGTGCCATAAATTAGAAGAGAAAGCCAGAGAATGTGAGACTAAATATACAGAGATATTACCTCCCCACCCTCTGGAACTGTGCTGTGCTTTAGATTGCAGAAATAGGAAAGAGAGGAAGGTACACCTCTCTCTCAACCTAACCACAGACATGTCTCAGCTCAATAGGATTAAAGGTTATTTCCTGACTGTCTCTTGGGGAACTTGGAGGTGTTTTATGGCTAAATACCTGACTTAGGGCTGTGCCTAACAGATACGTTTTTGCCTTGAACTAATAAAGAAGAATGTTTTCCATTTAGTAGCTCCAGACTGTAGTTCCAGCCATCTGGCAACTATTCCTGTACATATTTAACATTCTATTTTCTTGATTTTATGAAAGGAACTATTTACATAGTAGATTTCAAAGCAGAAATATTTTAATGCACAAATAGTATTTCAAAAAGTATTTCAAAAGATCATGGGTAAAGAAAAACACCATTGAAGTGTTCAAGGTGCAAGGTTTTACAGACAGAATTTTTAAAAAAAAACTCATACCTATTTCCACAGACTACAATTCTTCAACATGGTGAAGACCTCATGGATTTCAGATACACAGTATACCAGCAATAAGGCAGGATACAAATTTTAATATACAAATTGCATTTCAAAAGCCCATGTGTAGATCAAAAACTGCTGGATAATAGTTCAATAGAGTAGAATTTGCATGAATTTTTCCCAAATGTCATATTTATTCATATGGACTAAAATAACAGCAAGATCTCCAAAATTATTGAGACCAATTATGGCAGGTACTGAAATAGATGTTCAGATACTGTCAGAGAAATCAGGTAGTTGGAAGTGAAGTAATATAGTGCAGGACCATAGAAATGTTGCCTGGAAGAGATCTCTAGACATGGCACAATCCAATCTCCTGCTTAAAGTGGGATTATAGCTAAAACCATGCCAGGTCAGCTAGGGTTTTGTATAAATTTTTGAAAATCTCCAACAATAGAGATTCTACATCCTTTCTGAAATGAACATTTTTCTTTATGTTTAAACTGAATTTCATGTGTTGCAATTTTTCACCATTGTCCTTTACTGAAAATGATAAAGGAAGTAATTGGCACTACCAAAAATTGAGCTTCACAGCCTCCTCTCTGCATATGAAGCAAACTTCTTCGCTGAGTGCTGATTGCAATATGGCAAAGCATCTTGTTTTCTTGAAATTGGATTTCTTCTGGTAGATATTCCAAGTGTCACTGGAGAATATCAAAATTTCTAAAGATGAAATCTGAAAAGAAAGCTAAAGTTGAAAGATGATATAGTAGACTCAGTGATCCTTACAGGTGTCTTCAATTCTGAGATGTTCTGTATAGAGATGGCTCTGCCCATGAATGTGTCTCCATCTTGTTAGACACTTTGAGGTTTTCCTTTTTTGCAGCAGACTACAAATGGTGGATACTTTTCCAGAACCCCCACGACACACCAAGAAATTTGGGCCAGGATCAGAAAATTTATATATCCAGCAAGCCTTCCTAATTAGTTCTACTAATCCCTGTCATACCATATTTAAAAGTAGACAACTGCAGCCCACTAATACTAGCAAGAATGAAGGACAACAAGTCAAAGCATGTTTCACTTTTAGATTCAGATCCAAGTGTGGCTTTCTAAACACTGAATATGAAATTCAGGCTCCTCTTAACTTTGTTGCAGTTGTTTTGGGAGGATGTCCATCACTGTAGAGATACAGAAGTTCTTAGTGTGGTCCCTGGAGGCTATGGACTGAATCATGGAAACACAGGTTTCCTTCCAGGCCATGTCAGGTGAGAGTATATCCTGCCAGGCCATGTCAGGTGAGTGTATTCTGCCAGGCCTTCCAGGCAGACATTCCTTTTCCTTCCTAGGAGCCAGAGCCAGAGTAACAACTCCACTCAACAGCAGTACCTGCTTTATTGCTCCCAGGTTCCTCTTTCCTCTTCCCCTTCCCTCACTCCTGTCTGCCCTGCAGCTGCTTCTGTATTGCTGCAATGGCCTATGCAGCTGCTCAGTGACTCAGGCTGGGAAAATTATCCAGGCTAAAAAAATACAACTTGGCTTTTTTTTTTTTTTTTTTGGTCAGATTATTCTTAATCCAGCGCATGGATTATATGGACAATGAGAACTGAAGTCCAATAGCACACCATGGACACAACCCCAATAGATTTCATTTTATACAAAATGTTGCTCCCTCACAAAACTACCATCAGCAGATGCCACCTTGAAACTACATGGATTTATTCCCTTTCTTCTCACAGAGAACATCATGACTGTCAATAATTTTTCCATCACTTGAATCTCTTAGCTGACTTCTTACAAATTCATTAGTCTGAGCTGTAGTTCCTTCAAAAAACCGCAAAGAATCTGAGGCAATTTCTTGAGAGAAGGAGCAGAAAGTGGACACAATGCAGTATCCAACTTTGAGGACTTATTGGACTGAAAGCACACAGCAAATTTTATCCAATTCAGTCTTAAACACAGGCAAAAAAAAAATTTAAAACAAAGGTCTTTGACTATTTTCATTGCATGTTAAAGGATTTGAAGTTGTTTAAATTAAGCTTTCTACCAGCTTGCTTATCATACTAGGACTTCTGCTCTTCCCAGTTCTGTAAACTGTAAGGCAATAGTTCATTCTGGGCCCATTGAAGCAACCGGCAAAACACCAGATGACAGAGATTTTAGCACAGAGACTCTGGAAAACAGTTGAGATTTGTTTGCCATAGCTCCCAAATAGATTTTCATACTTGAAAATATCTCAAAATCCACTTCATAAATGTTGCTAAAAGAAGCAGTAAAATTCCCATCCAAAAAGAAGGAAATACCTAAATAACTAAATAATTTTTCCTGTATGTGTCAAAACCAGCACAAACAAATGTTAACTGTTTACCAGTTTGTACCTTTAGACCCTAAGAGGGGCTGGTTCCCATGTGAGCTATCAGAACAAAGTTTGCAGAAAAACAGAATACTTTGAGTATTTCAGTCTGGATATGAGTTCAAAAGCTCCTAAAAGAGAAAACTTATTCATTTTAGTCCCTGCCTGCATGTGTACTCACACTGCAATGAATCAAGAAAGTATATATAGAAAGAAAGTAAAACTATCAAATAGTAGCTCTCAGTGAATATTATTTAAAACCAACAGTTGACCACATCAGCTTTGCAGTGACATAATGCATCCTGCAGGCACCCATCAGTCAACTACTCATATCTATATCTCATTCACTGCCAAACAAAAGAAAGAAAAACAAAATAAGACTTTTTCAAACTTAGAATTAAACATTTACTATCTGGATCAGGTTTATAAAGGTGTATGTATGACATGCTTTGAGTTATCCAGATTCTGGGATAATATTACTCAGAATACCTTCATTGCAGTTAGCAGGATGATAAAATTTACAGTGACTTAGTGCGCATCCTCTAATTGGCAGCAAATTTATGCAATTGAGATTTCTGGGGTTCTAACTGTGTACTTCAGTGCTAATTAAAATAATTTATTTTATTCTTTGTTTTCTCAGAATTCAGAGGAAAAGATACTCTGCCTGCTTACAGAAAACAGGAGTTGGAACTTCATTACATTGCAAGTGTAAAGGCCTTTCAGCTGACAGAGCAATAAAAAATTAAAATTGCTACTTCCAGAGCAGTAAATGGTGCATGATCAGCAATCCCTGGCATTGAGGCTATTCCAGTGGTATGGAATCATAGCCGAACCAATTGTTAAGGCTGTCCCAAACAGGAAAAGTCACTAGACCCATGCTGTCAAACCACAAGTTTTGGATTACCTGGGTGACTTGGGCTGACCTAAGCCAAAAGCCCTACAGGAAGCATTGTAATAGCAGAGTGTGACAAGCAGGTGTGTCCCACATGCCTCAGTAGTGTTTATTTGCCAGATTACAGATTTCCAATGCTTATTCAACAAATACAATCTGTGGATTTAAAAAAAAAAATGGAGCATTTTGTGTTTTAATGAATGTTGTTGAAATGTCAAAACCAAACATTTTTCCACAGGCTGAAGTCAAAATTCCTTTACTTCCTTAATGTTCTTTTTTAGCACTGAGGAAAGCAATATTCATACCACCTCATGGACTGAAAGTTCAGAGACATATTTTGCTCACAACATGCCCACACTGGATCTGCAAAGTCTTGGATGTGCAAACGTTGGGGGGAAAATTGAAAAGTTTTAAAAGTTCATAGTTTTGAATTTAGAAAATGAACATGAATTGTCATTCAGTATTTTCAGGACTATCTGGGTAAGTTAAATATGAGATTTCAAAAGCAGTATTACGTTTCTATCTTTCCCACAAAGAATTAAAATAGATCAATCCCTTATATTGTTACTTCAAAGATTATTCAAACACTGTCTTATAAAGAAGATATTGAAGCAGCTCCAGTTCACTCTAATAACTGTGATTATTTTAAGCCTCCTTTTCTGTTCAGAAGCTGTCTGCTAAGTATTTTTTAAAAAACACCATCTTCCTCAAATTTCTCTTTTTTAATTCAAAATTCAGAAATATATCTTCCCAAACTCAACATTAACTTACAAATATTTTCATAGTTTTATGCAAGCCTGCTAATTCCCTAGTCATTATCAGGCCTGTTCCAGTACTGACTTTTTTAAGAGCCTTAGGAAAAAAATATGAAAACGATTATTCAGGAAAGGATTTAGCAAAATGCTGGAAAGGATTTTAGAAATTCCTTTTTCTCACTGGTGGATGACTCCAGTTAAATTGTTTTTAAAGTTTGATACTGCAGATTAATGTAAATCTGCATTGAAATCTGAGGAAGTTCCAGAGTCAGAAGGCATGGGGAAATGCTGTAAATTGAGGCTGAATTCAGCCTCGTGAAGCATCACAGAGTGGTGTTGCTCAGGACCTTCCAGTAATCTGTAAAGTGTCACCTTGCAAGCAGATAGTTATTGCCCCTTTTATTAGTGTTAGAAGGCTGTCACAGAACCTCCTCATTCTGGAGGCAAAAACTCTTCTGTTACTCAGTGTGCCTTAATTAATAGCCAGACCATCCTCACTTACACTGACATGGTTCATTCAACTCATGTACTTCTACCCGACCTTAGTTTGTATGAAGAGCTCTGTCCCATTCCTGCCTTCATTCTCCCGTGTAAGCCAAGTTATTTTGTCTGCTCCCTGCACAGGCTGTCCATGCCTCCAGCAGCACTAACAGCCCTTTGTTAAACTGTTATAATTTAACCTCATTTACTTTAAAAGACATTAGCCAGAACTGACCACAGGACATGGAATGTGACCTTCTTAGTGCTTCACAGTGACATCAATACTCTGTTTCATCTATCTGCTGTGATACATGACTAAGTCAGAAGTTCCTGGTAGGATCATTGCACATTTGAACCCATTGCTGTACTCTGATATCTTTCAAACTCTCACATTAGAAATTCTTGTTTCAGGTTTATGTGTATGTGAACTTTCATTTTAGCCATGGCTTCTTTCCAGATGTTGCAGTTTTGACATCCTCCCTAGGAAATCTTTTACAAGGAATATGTCTCCTGCATATAAGTATTCTAACATTTGTTTGCCAATAGAAACAGTGAAAGGTGAGCCATAAGAAAGTGGCCTTGAAATCTCAAAATGCTATGTGGTTATCTTCTCTTCAGCCAGCTCATCACCTACCTCAAAGTTCCTGTGCTTATCCACATAATTTCTGCCTAACTAATAATTTTTCAAGAAACACCCTATCTAATGTGTTGAAGAAATCCAGACAGATAAAATCTATTATATTTTCTACCCTAGAAAATCAGCTCTCATATCAGAGAATGTCATCAGATTAGTTTGGCACATACAACTCTAGTAAATATGCATTGCTCTTTATGACACTCTCCTTTAACATTCATGTTTTAATTACTCTTCCTTTCAGGATGTTTCCTAAATAATTTCATCCTATTGAGAAAGAAATAACCCATGACAGAACCCATGCCTGGATCTTTTCCTTACCTTTTCCATTTATAAGCATTACTCCTGCTTTTAAATCTAACAGTGCTCTCTCTCCCTATATCTGCTATATGTACCTGCAGACAGACAGAAATTTGATATGACCCTCCACTGTGTATCCTGGAGCTGACATTCCCCAGAGAGATGAAGGGGGAGGGTTTCAGTACTGCCCTTTTTCCCATTGCTTACCATGCCTGTCACACTTTTTTTTCCTCTCTCCCTAGTGTTACCCTCCCAGTCAATGTTATCCTTCCTCTTGAAAACGGAGTCAAATATTCAGCTAATCTATGGGTTGCTACGAATTTACTGCCTGTCACCAGTGCCAGGGGAAGTGGTCAATCATTTTTATGGTAAAGTGACCTTCAGAACTGTATTTTAACAGTTTTGTAAAGTTTAATGGGTTATTATCTTTTTGTACTTCTCAATTTATGCTATGATATCCTGACTTCAAAGGCTCATACCCTCATTTCTTGTAAATCCTCTTCTTTTTCCTGATACACTTCTTGGCAAGGTTAGCTTTCCAGTTAGATTTTCTTGCCAGATTTCCTTCTTTCTCAGTGCTTATCTGCTTTATCAGTTCAGATGGCACCATTATTCTAGGTCCACTGGTTTAAAATCCAGAGCCATGGTATGTCATTGAGCTAATGCTCCACTGAATTAAACCTTCTGCTCAACTGAAGTTGGATAAACTCACAACTACCTTATAAAACTATTTTTTACTTTAAGCAATCTTGTGAAATTACCAAAACCAAATAAAAACTCTAATATAGTTATGTACATTAGTTCAGTACTAACTTGGGTGGTTTGTCAAGGAATGATGGCATTAGGAAACTAAAGCTAATAACCAATATGTTCAAGCTTTAAAATCTAGAGCTTTCTAAATTCAACCATCTGCCACTTGATAAATCCTAATTCACAGGGGATTTCCTGTCTTCAGTTTTAGTTTGAATCCTTGTTGCCAGAGCGTGTGGGTAGCTGTCCATTGATGAGGTTAGATTACTTGTTTTCAGCTGAGACCTGCTTGCTACTCTACATTTGTCATAAGTCACCAGCACACAGTCTCAGAAGTCACAGGCTGCAGCTGAACTGACAGTGCTTACTCCTAATCAAGAGCAAATATCCTGGCTACAGCTTCAGGATAAAGTCTGAATAGCAGAGGAAAAAATATTTCCTTCATTCATTTCACTTATAAGCTAGATTTCAGGTTAAATGCAGTATTAGTGAAATGTGTCTTCAATTAATGGATTCCTTTTCTTTAAGAAATATGGGTATATAGCTACTTAAGATGCAAAGTTTTTTCAGACACATAAGCAAATTTAAGCCCAATACAGATGTGAAACAGACTTTTCTTTTTTTCTACTTTAGACAAATAATAAAGTTGTGGTAAAAATTGGCTTCAACTGAAAGAACTGAAGAAAAGAGAAACGTAACCAGTAATTTTTATTTTAAGACAATGACTTATGTTTCATCAACATAATTTCATCCTTATAGGATGCCCACTACCTATGCCTGTATTTCCTTTAAGAGGAATTTTGAGGTTTAAAAAATGTCAGGAGACGTGCCTACCCTCATTTTTCTCCACATGATGTCTTTCCACACTGTTGCCTGACCAACACACCTGAGAAAACGTTTTACTGCTGAAATAAACA
Source organism: Toxostoma redivivum (assembly GCA_013397375.1). NCBI lineage: Eukaryota > Metazoa > Chordata > Aves > Passeriformes > Mimidae > Toxostoma > Toxostoma redivivum. Next base: position 34,407 of record VXBI01013417.1, on the reverse strand, counting down.
AAAGTAATGTGCATCCACGTTCAAGTTAAAGATATGTAAAATATTGTTTTAAGAGTCACAGTTGTTTCACTGTAATGAATTTAACAGACAGCAAAGCTTTTCTAACAGTACAACTTAAAAAAATTACCACAGACAATCATTAGTGTTATTTGTCTAAGGCAACTTTTTAATTGTGTTTTTATTCATTAACCTATTTAATTTTCCTCCCATTTCTAAAATGGAATGTCTCTTTCTCTAAGAAAAGTGATATTTGACTTTTTATGTGAATTTTTTTTTCACTTGTATCAAAGGAAAATGTATGAGAACAGTCTGAAAAAAGTAAAGGCTTTTTGCCACTTCAGCTTTCTTCCCTAAAATTAGTTTGGGGAACAGATGTCTCTTTTTTTTTTTTCATTTATTTATTAACACAAAATTAATATGTTTAAAGTAATTTAAATTTATTTCATGGATTAATGAGAGTAAGACTTGCAACCAAAAATCTGCAGGAATATGGATGAGACTTTCTGAATTCTGAGCAGAGTGAGGCCTGTCTGTGCTTGCAGGGTGGTGGTGAGAAACTGTTACACACGTCTTGTAGTACGTACAGCTGAGAAAGAGTGAGACAGATCCCCATTTCCTGTCATAGCTTGAATTTTCAGCAGGAGAAAGGTCCCTGTAATGGAGAAGTGATGACAATTTGAAATCCCATTGGAAATCACACATGGTCTTAGCTGCTTCTGAAAATATCAGTGGAATAAAGAATGGAAGACAAGAGGGAGAGCGGAGCCTCTACCTGAGAATCAGATTCATCTTCTGGGGAAGGCGTAGAGTATCCAGGCATGTCCAGGCAGCCATTTCTGTAGCATCTTGGAACCATCTCTAACTCAGGCAGGAACACAATTTCTTTTGTTTGAGTTGCCAGTCTTTACAATTTACATTCATCCTTACCCCTGTGACAAGTTTCTCCTGGGACCATGAGAATATTTTTATTTGTACTTGCTGCTGTGCTGGCAAAATCATGACACATGATTTCTGTCACTGCCCTGACTGATTAAGAGCTTTGGGTATACATTTTGATGGAGCATAACATCCTATCATGTGTTAAACAAAGCTGAACTCTCACGAGGTATATGAGGAGAACACATTCCTGCAGATCAGATTCTCGAAAGTAAACACAACTCAAAACCACATTACTGCAAAGAATAATTTACCGGAATAGACTTTGTATTATGCAGTCTTTAGAAGCAGGAGCATTTTCGGTTTGGCTCTAAATATCTACCCACACATCAAGGTTTGGACATTTCAAACAGCAATAAAGATGTCTTTGATGTGCAGATGGTATTTTAATTGCCAAAACAAACAAATAAAATGCATGGCTTAAAGCCACTCCTACTGTATGTGGGAGATCACTGCTGACAAGTCACTGGACATGCCACAGACCAGAAGATGAATGTGTTGTCCCACCAGACCTTAGAAAGCATTTTTCTAAGACAGCATTAAGATAGTACATGCAAAGTATGTGCTTATTTTTTTCATTTATGTTTCAGCCCTCATGAAAATACAACTCCCCAGACTAATTAATAATTTTATAAGTGCAATAACACTATCTAAGAAGTGAATCATTAAACATAGACCACCATTCTCTCTTTTTATGACACTATTCTTTTTTTTTTTTTGTCATTTGCAGGAATTGTAAAAAAGGGCAAGTGTTTTCTGAATTCAGAAACATAGGCAATACTACCAATATTGCAGAGAACATAGAATTTGAAATGTTCACAAATTGGCAACATGCTCAGAAAATTTAAACTGAAATTCAATAAATGTACTTTGGGATAAATACGCTTTGGGAAAGAAAGACTCAGACACATGAAATATATATTTGGGAGAAAAGAAAACATGTTTATATGAATTTTAAAAAGTATAAGAAGAGATAGGATTCAACTACTAAAACTGAGCACCCATGTTGTTACAAGAAAACATCATGTATATATGAACAGAGGTACAGTCTGAAAATGACATGTTGAAGAATCATTCTATCTAAAGCAGAAAGAATGTTAGACTTGAGATAAAACATAATTGGGAGTGTAAGATTGGATAAAACACATAAATTAATTGTGGAAGGTAATTGCAAAAAGTTTAGAAGAGTGCAGAGTAAGTGATTAGAAAAAAAAGGCCTGCATGGAAATGCTGCAGAACTACAATTGTAAGAGGAGAAAGAATAATAATGGTTGAAATACATACATGGTTTATTTGAAGACAGAAAGGATAAAATATTTTAAACAATACTGTATAAAATAAAACATTTAATGGTTTTAAATTATGAGACAGGCTGTACACTAGGTAACACTGCAAATGCAGGGTATTGATTTTCCTTAGAAAAAGAAACCACACATGTTGCCCCTTTTTTCTTTTTTTTTTTTAATACCAAGAAAATTATCCATGTCCATGAGGTGAGTTATTATTGATTCATCACCATCAAATCCTGTTTCTGACATCATAACACACAGTAATTACTTGGTTTCTTGACTAAAGGGCATGTGCGAGTCCAGTCAGAATTTTTTCTTCAGTATTTCTGCATTTCTCTGTGGAAGAGGCCACAGACGATATTAATATAAGTCTGTCGTTTCTAATATCCTCTTATTTTTTCCTAAAAACAACATTACTTCATTTGTCAAATGAGGAAAAATTTCTAGTCCGTGGGGACCTTCAGGATATATTATACATAATTTAGGACAGGGTCAAAACTGCATAAATCCTGCAACTGGGGGATTAATATTTTAAAGCCTTATTCAGACAAGAGAGAGAGAGAGAAGGTGATGGATGCTTATAAGCTTTGAGTATAAAAACCCACAGATGTCAAAGTCTAACATTAAGTCTTAAATGTAGTCGGTCCTGGCTGGCACATACTTTACAACTCAGCAAAGCCAAATCAGGAACAGTCCATTGATTTTCAGCTGGTTTCCAGCTTCCTGAGCCCTCTTGTCACCCAATCTGCCCAGCTTTAGTGCCAGTGCACTGGAGGAGTAAGGAATAAATGGCTATGGGCAAGGGGAAGGGGGTGAAAGCCTCTCGGGGCTATGCTTTGCATTTGTGGCCTTAGACATCTTAAGCTGGTTTTGCCTGTGTAGCACATTTCTTCTTTGCATGTCACTCAGGGCTATATAAGAAGAGCTGGTTAATGAACTGTAATTTGAACTGGAATGAAGGATGTATTTAGCTGGGAAGAAAAATTGTTTTGTCTTCAGCTGGATCATCTTCTCAATCCACTTTAGAAAATGGTCCTACAAACATTTTATTCTGAGGTTGTGCAAAGCGTGGTGGAGGGATGGAAGATATTGCTTAACCAGGCATGGTAACCAAAGAAATACATATGGAAACACAGCCTCTGTAAAGTCAATTAAAAAACAAAAAACAAAAAAAAAAAAATCAGCCACCACTACACCCAGCATATAGCACAAACAGCCCACAAAGCTTTGCAAGTAACTTATGAAACACCATGAGCAACTTCTAAGCAAGTCCTCCCATTGCATGAATCTGCTGGCAATCCTCACTGCTGCCTATTTTTGCTCCTGTTATTGTACATATTCTGCTAAAAGATCAAAACAAAAGGTTTATTCTTATATGCAGATCTAATGTTCACTCACAGCAAAAGGTTCTAAGATAATCAGCAGCAGCCAGGGTATACAGGCTATACAGGTGCATATTCGAGCTCTTTAGAGCACACAGATGTAAGGCAGGGTTTCAGGGATTTTTTAAGTACTTCAAAACCATTAATCAAGTGAGTAAACAGAGGAGTGAGGCTCCACAGTCTCAGTCCATCATTTAATAATTTACTGTTTTCCTGTTTTACTGTTGAAACAAAAATCTCTTGTATATATCCAGAAGGGTAGGAAAAAAAATCTGTTTGGCTAGCCTTGGCCCATTTCATCTCTATGTTTGCTACATTAGTGGTGTATCCCCTTCTTTCTCCTTCTTGCTCCTCCTTTATCATCAGGCCTTGAGAGTGTGACTGCTGCAGTCTGCAAAATAACTTCCACAATATGTGAGAATTGCTGAATATGACTAATGTCAGCCACATCGAATTTTTGGATATTTCTTTTCCTTCTGTTTTAGTCGCCCTACATTGCCTGTGAGCACATAACATAGGAAAGAGTATTACACATAATACTTATGCTTCCCTCATGCTATTCCTACTCTTCTTCAGGACAAGCATCAAAATGTTTCATTCTAAAGTGTGATAAAGCTGCATTAGTCTTCTTGTCTAAGGCAAAAGTGTAAGGTAAGCAGAAGGCCTGCTTATTCAGGAAATATGTCCCCTGCTATGTATTTCTATAGCATCTGGTTTTACAATCTATGCTAAGTCCAACCTGCCATATATGAAATTAAGAAATTAAGTCCCTTCATGAGCCCACTGAGGCTTCAGAGGAGACAGGTGCGGAAGTGAGGGCAGGACTTGCCTTAGAAAAGCCAAAGATTTACTGTCCTGTGAATGACTGACAAACCTCTGTGTGCTTGAGGGGGGAGAAAAAATTCAAGTTTGAATATTTTGGGAAGCAGCACGGAGGAAATATAAGCTGACCTGCTCCATAAATCCTATTCCAGCGTGCCATATTGCTTCACGAGGTGCTATGACTATACCCATGGCCACTGCAAGGATGGATGAAGGGGCCATGAAAGCAGCACACAGCCCCTCTCCAGAAAGGGCTGTGGTACTAAAGGTGGAGCACAAACACCTCTCAAGGACGCCTGGTGTCCTGCCTCCTTTGTAGTTTTGGTTATGTTCTTGTTGCCTGTGAAAGTCCTGAAACCTTTTCCATGTGTATATGTGCAGCCTCTTAAGGAAAAGTAAACCTGTTTTTCATGAACTGTGGAACATTTACGGTAGCACTTTTCTGCCAGCATTACCTTTGCTTTTAGAATAACTTTGAAATTGAAATCTAAATCTAAGTTTCAGCAGGCATGCTTTGAGGAGTGCTGTAAAGAAAGGGTCTGTTTGGACACATTTGTAAAACTCTAAGATAAATAGCAGTACCCTCAGGAAAGCTGGACACAGACTTCTGCTTCTTGGCTGACCCAGAGAAGCAGTAATGATTTTTTTTTTCAAGCTAACTCAAGGCATGCACATTTCAGTGAAAAAGTGAAGTAACATGCAACAGCTTGTCAAAAGAAGCTAGAAAGTTGCTGATTCATGATTTCTGTTGTTTTAACCATATTTCATGTCATAACATTAGTGATACTCCTAATAAATAGACAAAGCAACTGAAGAGACACAAACAAGTCATGCCTTCTCTGCATAAACATGCTTCATGACATGATTGATAGTGATATACTAGTGAAACCACAATCTGTACCTAACTCAGGGTGAATTCAGAGTTTCCTTTTTATTATTATAGGGACTTTTACAAGCTTAGAAAAATTCCCATTTAGGTCATTCAGCTTTCCAGATACAACTATATATTTTTTAATATGTGGCACAATCTACTAATTAATACACTGTGTGGTAAAAAGAAATACATATCTTTACAATACATATATATACACAGACATACATATCATTCTACACCATCTCATGCCCTACCAATTATTGATGAGTGGAAAAATGTTGCACATGCACACTGCTCCCTCGTTGTAGATGAGGTGCAGAATCTTTTCTAGCATAACAGGCTAGTTGACTGACTTTTTTTCCTGGCAAAAGCAGATTTGGATAAAATGTTCACCACGTCTGACACTCAGGGTGGAGCAGCTTTTCCTCAACCCAGCACACACATCTCCAAGCACACAACTCCTCTGTCAATCTGTGTACTTTCTTCGAAGACCTTATTTTGCATGGAAGTGGCCCTCCTGAGCTGTGGGTGTTCTCTTGCACGGCTGCTGTGAATGAAATCATTGACATTACACTGGGAACTATTTTTGTAACTTTTGGCAACAAAGTGGGAGTTTCAAAGTGTAAACTGGCCTAACAAAGTATTTTATAAACTCATAGAACTGTATCACCAGCCCTAAAGGGAATAAAAAATTCTTCCAGTTTCCAGGAATTTTTAGGGACATTATTAACATTTGTTTTCACTTAGATGATCACAAAAATTTGTTTAGTTGAAAAATTATCAAGGATAGATACAGATAGAGATAGAAATAGAAATTTCAATTTATTTTTTATATAGATAGATATGTAGCATTTTAGGCATACTAAAGACAGAAACTGAGAAGTCAAACTATTTGTTTTCTAGAATTGTCTGTGTTTTTCCATACATTATTAGAACTAATGGGAATACAGAAAAAAATTGTGGGGAAAAAGGTTCTGAAAGGTTCAATTTTGAAAATGTGACATTAACAAATAAATGTGTCTAACAGGAACACATATTTTTCCTTTCTGATGGATTAACAATGACATTGAGAGGAGATCAAAATCCAGAAACACTTTCTCATTAAACTTCACTATAACAGCATCTCAGTTTTGTTCACATCAGTATGGACACTTGCTTTATGGCAAGGATATACAAAAGGAAAGAAAATTGTGATATCTCTCATTAATCATGGAATTACCTCTTACTCTCTGACAAATACACAGAGAGCCCAAGCAGCAAGACTGCACTGGAAAGTTAACATTCATATTGATAGAGGCAGATTAATTTAAGTTTAAAAGTTTTCTTGCCTCACTTTAGTACTATGGACCTTATATCTCCAAATTTTGCAAAAATTTCACAAAAGAAGTTCATAATGAGACACCAGTAATCAGTACAGGCATTATTTGACTTAACATTTGTCGAAATCCATCTTGAAAAAAATATAAGGCTGGATTCAGCTGCTCTGTATCAATTAATCTCTACCCAGAAGACCACAATATTATTCAGCTAAAGGGCTTATCATGCTGCCAAGTTCCTACTGGCCTTGGAGAGTTATTTACAGTGTTGATTTCTGTTTACATAATTGTGATTTTCCATGGTTTTTATTTAGAAAAGAGTTAGAGTCTAGCCAAGGGTATCATGGCATCAGCTGATGAGTATTCCTCAGTTCCAGGATCAGATCAGGTGCAGGGAGAAAAGGAAATATATGGACAAGTAGGAGACTAGGACAGGCAAGAGTAATCCTGAGGATTTTGCTGAGGAAGGGAGATGTCATTGTAAAAGAAGAAAAGTAGAAGTCATGAAAACTGGTCTGGTTCAAAAGCTGTATAAAAACTGAGTGACCTTTACCCATAAAGGTGGACCAAGATGTTTAAAATTAGTGATAGAAAATAATTTTGGGGGTGACAATCCAGAGAGATGCATCAAGAAGACCGTATTTTAACCTGTATTCAGTAATGATTGATGTCAAAAGATACAAAGGTAGAACATTTATTGATGGCATAGTGTACCAGTGAACTGGTTCTGAAACCAGGAAATGTTAAGACCCCTCCAGTTTTCTGAGCATGATATATTTCACTAATTTTCTCTGCAAGACTACAGCTTAATCTGTCTGCTTGCAAAATACTGAGTCTGCCTTTAATTTTTCCCTTGAGAAATGAATCAGATGTGTTTTAGTCATTCATGACAGGTATATAATGCTGTTTCCAAAATTCAGTATGCATTTTTCTCAGTAGAAGGTGATGCAAAGTATAGAGTGTGTCTCTAGGAACGTGTGCTTGTACCTGAATTCCTCAAATAATGTTCTAGAAAAATAATTAAATCAACTGTGGTACATTTTTGCAGCAGTTAATGACTGCCATATGTGAGTATCATGAAAGTCAATAGCAAATTTGGAGACGTGTACACGTAGAACCTCTATAATGGAAACAGAATGGGAAAAGATGACTTAAGTCAAATTCTGGGCCAGAGGAGAGCAAACAAAGATGTTGATTCTTCTGCACTAATTTATATTTTATTTCTTTCTTGTTACTTTGCATGAAGGTATCAAAGTTCTTGGCATGTGGAAAATAAGTTGAATGCACAGATTCTTTTCTTCCATAAAAGTGTGCCAAATGCCATGTGGGCATGTCTCAGTTCTTCTTCTTGTAAATCCAACTTCCACAAGACCCTTAAAAGAGCAGCTCACACAAAGACTTTTGTACATATAGTAAGCAGTTGTACCCAGAATGCATCTTCAAAGACTGTTAAGGGTATTGATTGGCTTGGAAAGGATATGTTCCCCTGTTGGAAAGGGCATCTTTGCACACCTCGTTTGCAGCATACCAGAGACTGTGCATACAGGAAACAGGACAGAAGATGAACAAGCACTAAAGAAAATCTCATTTTATATTAAATCACCCTATGAGCTGGAGTTTTTCTTAAGAAATAAGTCTGTGCTAGCTGCAGCAGAATGCTTTATTTGATGTTTCTTTGGACTCCTGCGACAGGGAATGGAGGCCTGGTTATAGACCTGTCATCCTGCAGATGTGCTTCTTGCTAGGAACACAGGTGAGGGGTGGTAGAGAAAGCCTTTGGGTGTTCATCCTTGTCTGACCACCAGCATGGGTACTGATGACCCTGCCAGAGCAGGTGTGATCATACCAAAGGGGCTACATAGCTTTAGGGGCCGGAGAGATGGGGATGGAGCTGAGGTGAGGTTTTCTTTCTCCTACCAGCTGCATGCCAACCCCACAGAGCAACAGCTTCTGAGCATGGATGATCCATGACAGACCCTTCCAACCTAAATTATTTTAAAATTCTACACCTGACACCAAGATGGATTTGCCTTCTGGACAAATCAAGCCTTTCCCCTTCATCCAAGTATATCAAGAGTGTGATGATGAACACTCCCTATCTGATTTCTCAATGATTTATGTAGCAAAGGGACTCATGTCTTGTCAATACCATAAAGAAATTGATTATTAAAAATCATGAGTGAAGCACAGAGGCATTGATATTAGATGAAGTATACAATTGCCGCTTGATAAACACTTTCTCTTCAGAAATTTTCCATCTTTGCTTCAGACCTGATACTTCCTCACCTTGATATCAGCTTTATGTCTTAAGGCAAACAAATGTTCCTCCCTCTACATTCCCTTGTCATTATCACTTTTATCAGCTGCTGATGTAAAGAAGGATAGTCTTCACCTTAAAATAATAGAAAAAAACTATGAGATAAATGAATGGAATAAATATCAACATGAGTTAAAAATGGGTCATTATCATGCTTTAATTTTCATTAACACACTTGGGGGTTTATTTTCTTTTCAGTGGAAGATATACGTCATATATTTGAGTAGGTCAGAAAAATCCATCCTCTGTCAATATGAAACATCATATTTTTACATACTGCAAGTTTTGATGGAAAATTGCATTAACCAGAGACAAATCAGCTATGTATCCTTTTCATAAAAGATCAGGTTTTCCACGTATAGTACTATAGTTTATGTCCAAGGGTGCATTCCAGTAAACCAGAAAATAAATCAGGGTCCATGAGACTGGGAAGAACTAAAAATAAAAACCCTCTTAAACAATGGCCATGTCAAAGCTAATAAAATTAACTTTGTATTTTTCTAAAGAAATGTTATTTATCCCCTTCAAACATATGTTGAGGCTTTGTGTCATGGAAGAATGGAAAAATTCATTAGAGGGTTTTGCAAGCCCAGATAAGAAGATATACAGAAACACATAAACAAGACAGACAGTCAGTCACATGAGAACCATATTTAGAATTATAATGCTTGTAGAATGTTGGAAGGAAAAATGTGAAAGTTTTTGAAAGATTAGGAAAGCAAAACTGTGGTTAGTTGTAACTCCAGTCAGCCATAGTGCCCATGACCTGAGTGGACCTTTGTCATGATTTAACCCAGCCAGAAACTAAGCCATTCATTCCTGCCCACAGCAGAATAGGGGAGAAAAACAGAAGGGTAAAAGCTGGATAACTCATGGGTTGAGGAAAAGACAGTTTAGTAGGCAAAGCAAAAGCCATGCACACACGCAAAGCGGATCAAGGAGTTAATTTACCACTTGCCATGGGCACACAGGTGTTCAGCCATCTCAAAGTAGAGCCCCATCACATGTAATAGAAATGTAGGAAGAAAAATTCCATCATTCCAAACATTCTTTTCTTCTTCCCAGAGCTTTATACACTGAGCATGATGCCATAAGATATGAGATATCTTTTGTCAGTTGGGATCAGCTGTCAAAGCTGTGTCCCATCCCAACTTCTGGTGCACCCCAGCCCACTTACTGTTGGGGTGGAGGGAGAGGCAGAAAGGGCCTTGATAAGGTGTAAGCCCTGCTCAATAATAAGAAAAACATCCTCATGTTATCAACATTATAGTTTCAGAACAAATCCAAAGCACTACTCCTTCCCAGCTACCATAGAGGAAATTAGCTCTATCCCAGACAAAATCAGCAAAACCTCCAAAACATGAATCTGAGATGACTGAAATAATTACATTTTTTACACTTGGCCAAAAATTTAGCACATAGTGGGATGGCACTTCAAGTATATCCACATCATCAAAGCACAGGCAGCTAAATTAGTAACCTTTATAAGGAACTTTAAATCCCACCATAGATAGTGAAGCATTTTCTCACAATCCTTTTGCTTCAATACTTATAATAGTCACCTAGTTGACAAAATTCTTTTGGGCTCTCTTTGATTGACAGATTTTCCTACTCTGAAGTATATTGCTGCATCAGATTGAAAAGCAGGTGGGGTAGAGGTGGAAACAGATGATTTCTTGATACTGTCACATCCTGTTATTCAAATATGGGGAAGGGATAGAAGAGGACTGATATATCCTTCAGCATAGAGGTTTTCCCTTTTGTTTTTAGATGCAATTTCCCCATGGAACTGACCATAATACAGAACATTACAATGTTTTATCCTTAACTATTTGTTATTTTATGTCTTCAGGTACAAAATAAAAGCAGTTGCTGCAGCCAGGCACCAGCACCAAGTTATGGGCTCTTTCACTTTAAGACTGAAAACATCTGGTATGCAAAACAAAGTGGAGCATTTCTGGAATTAAGAAGCAAAAAGTGTGATTCCTTCTTGTTCAATTCAAATGAGTTTTTATTTAATGTGTTTTGTATGCATAAAAATGGAATTCAGAGAAGGTTGAACCTTTGTACTATATTACCAGTAGACAAACATTACTCATCTGTCTGTTTGAACAGAAGAAAATTACCTAATATCCTCAGCATTTTAATTCTGCTTGATGGTTTATACACAAAGAAAATGTATAATCCCAGTGGTTTCATAGCGACTCTCCATCAACATCTTAAAATTAACTGAAGGTGTGCTGAGTTTTACCTTTGACAGGGTCTGGATGAGATATTTAATTAATTATAATATCAAAGACTGCCAATTAATCACACTTGAAAAGAAATCTCATTTCTGTAGAAGAAGTGACTAAGAAGCAGGTCCAGCCCTTACAAGGAAGGATTTATTTCAATGAGTTCCAAATCAAAACCAGCTATTTTTCCAGTAGAGTAATTATGCAAAATAAAATCACCCATTGTAGTCTATATAAGAATCTCAAATATTTTTATTAACTCCACACAAGAAGTTCTTTGAAGCCTGCTTCAAAGCTGGAAAATATTGGAATTATGCCCACACAATTCACACTCCATAGATAGGTTAATAATCAGAGATTTTAAAGCAAATTCTCTTCAATTAACATAACACTTCCTTTGGTGGTTGTTCCCTTGAGCCAGTCATTGTCAAACACCTTTCCAGCATCCATATGGAAAAAAGATTTATTATTCAGCTGAGTTTAAGGCAAGCTTTTCTTAAAAAATTATTTTATGATCCTAGTGAAATTATAGTTTTTTACCATTATGATTTATCTTGTTCCCTTCCTCGGCCAAATCTACAACTGTAAAGCATGGGAAACTGTCTTCTGATGTATAAAACTCACATGTCAGACTTCTAGTACCTTAAGGGGGCCTAAGAAAGAGCTGTAGAGGGTCTTTTGACAAGAGCATGTAGTGATAGGAAAAGGGGCAATGGCTGTAAACTGAAAGAGGATCTATTTAGTTAGATATAAGTACAGTTTTTTACTATGAGGGTGGTAAAACACTGGAAGAGGTTTCCCAGAGTAGTAGATGTTCCATCCCTGGGAATAAGCAAGGTCAGCTGGGACTGGGGCTCTGAGCAATCTTTGATGCCCCTGCTTACTGCAGTTTAAGATGTCTCTGCTCATTGCAGGGGGTTTGGAGGAGATGACCTTTGAAGCTCCCATCCAACTCAAACTATTCTATGACCCCTTCTGCTCCTCCAGAGCATTTTCCTTCCCTTTTCCAGTCAGGTTCTTCTCAAGGCTGTCTAATCAAGAACAGAAAAATCTCAGCTGCTTTTCCTCAACCTGTGATAAAGCCTTGTTTGTGGTACAGTATTGTGTAATCCTCTCTTTTACGATGCTGGACCAGTGGAAGTGTGATTACTATGGAAATCATTAACATGCCTCACTGAGTAAAGGCCAAGTGATCACAGGCAAGTACAGCTAGGTTTTCACACGGAATTAAATTTAATCTTTAATGTACATGTTGTTCAGTCTACCACATCTACATACAAATACTCACATATTTTTGGCAATAAGAAAGGCTATTTCCAGGCTCCCTATTTACTGCAAAGGAAATGTAAATAAAGTTTATGGCAAAATCCTATTGCACTGCCAAAAATCCAGTGTAGCTTGTCTTAAAAACCTTTCCTAAGTTGTAAAAAAGACCCACTGTATTGCTTTTCCATGGGCATAGCCACTTACTCAAATTATTCCACTGTGTTCAATCACAATGCATCTCCACAGCAGAATACTGAATGATTCATTTCCGTTCCTAGTTCACCACCCTATTTTAACACTCCTTTCTTTTTTGTCTGTTGTATAGGAATGATAGAGAAAAGTTAAGGCATGTGGCAAGGTGAGGAAGTGCCTGAAGCAGAAGTGAGCACCAAATAACATGGTGGTGAACTCAACCAGCAAAACTTACTGAAATCAGTGAGATTATTTCCCCTCATTTCCATAGGCACTGGGCAAATCCTCTGACAGCTGTTTAGGCCAGTCTGGCAGGAGATATTCATCAAGGACTTTTAACAATGCTATTAAATGGTATCCTCAACTACAATAGGTTCTTCCCAAAATAAAACATTTCAGCTCAAGTTTTCCACCTAACCAGAAGGTGATATCCAAAATGCATTTCTACAGCTGTAAGAACATGTGAGCAAATCCATTGTGTATGATCAATGCAATTTTTCAGATATGTTCAAATTGTTGAGGTCACAAACTTATTTCAGACCATCTTTCTGCAAGCTTAAACTGAAAGTAAATATGGAAATAAAGAGCAGCAGTCTGTTGAATGTGGACTTTATTTCAAAGTATATAAGTACTCTGGCATTTGGCATTACCTCAACATGGCTTTGGGCAAGCAGCCACTCTGCAAACTTAAAGACATTCTGTGAATTTAAGCTATAATTTTGGAAAGAGCTTGCTGCTTATCCATTGAGAAAGTGAAATACTGTTTTTTTCCAATGTGCTGTTCATTTACTGGAAAACTCTGCTCCCTCTCATAAAGCCAGAAATGCTCTGTATTCTTATTTCCCAAAAGCAGAATGGTACATTGAAAAGCAAAATAGGCAACATCTGCGATTCACAGATGGAAGAAAAGAGAACATTGCCTGTAGCATCCAATACAAATATCTGCAATAAACACCCACAAAGGGCTTAACAGGAGAATAACATGAGCATTCCAGTGCAATGCTTTGACTTTTGGTATTCCACAGTCCATGCGAGAAGGACACCACTTTATTGCAGTGCATCTCAGGTTTTCAGAGGACTGATCCTAATAAAAAACTAACAATTAGCCTGAAAAACAAGCCTCGGAGTTGAATTTTTCCAATCGTTTAAGATTATGGAAGGTTTGTGATAAACAATTTGTATTTGCAAATTATTCCAAGCTGCAGAGAGACTTAGACTTTGTTTGCAGAGGGTTAAAAAACATGCATTTTAAAAATTCCTTCTATTATTATTACTAAGCAATGAGTGACTTCACTCTGTTTTTGAGATGGTAAAATACAGATGACAGTACCATCATTTTCTCAACTTTCAAGGAGGGTTTCATTCCTTTCCAAACGACTGATTTTTAAGTATTTCATATTATGTCTTTTGATAGTCTTGTACTCCTATTTTCACCATCATGTAACTGGTATGACTTGGCTTCAAGGAGGTTAAGAAACCCTAATTGCCTTATGGATTCCTGTTAGAGTTAGAAGTTCAGAAAACTTCGACCAGAAGAGTTCATTTGTCCCCAGTGTACAGAGTCCATTGCTTTTGGGCCTGTAAATTTCAGTTGTTTTATCAAAGGAAATAAACCCCATAATTTTTCTCTTTGACCATCAGGAAAGACACACTAGCTAAAAATTATAGCATAAGTTCCTTTTCCTTCTAGTCCAACAAGGCCATCTAATTTTTTGATTTTCACGTGGATGAAAATGAAGAATTTGCTGTCGCCACTGTTTTCTAACACACACTTAGACACACTTCTACCACACTGCCAGTGAGTGTGGGTTATCTGACTAAAAACTTTCAGTAAATTAACAAGTAGTTTTAGTTAGCATTGCAATCCTCTGTCTCTGCTGGAAGCAACTCACAAGGCATTCATGCTCTCATGTAAAATAGACAGTATATCCCTTATTTATATCCCTTGACTGGTAAGGAAGCCAAAGGAATAATAACACCAGCTACCCATAAACCCACGGTTGGAAACACTTCTATGATGATTAAAGCATCTCCTAATTCAAAATCATTGATTTTGAAGAAAAAAATATTGTCCTTTTTCTCCTAAAGAAAAACAAGGTTTGAAAAAAAAATAGATCATATTTAGACTTTGAAAATTAAGAAATTTATATATATTTATATCTTGCAAAGTGATAATTGAATTATAATATTTTTAAAGTATTTTCTTAAGATATGCTCTTTCTTTATATACTGTGCTGCAAAGGTTTTTTTGCAAGAAGAGTTGGGGTGGTTTTTTAAACCAGTGCAAGCTCACCAGAAGCATATTTTCTCAAAATGTCACTTCAAATCGCCACAAAAGTACAATCAGCTAGTTAGAAGAACTTATTAATATTGTTAGTGAATTTAAAGAAGCTTTAGAAGTTAATAAGCAGAATGAAATTTTTTTTTTCTGGGAGACTTGCTTATTTCTCCAAGCTAAAACATAAGCAGAAATAGAGGAGTAAATTAAATTACAAATATTCTCCTTTGGGGTAATCATTTGGGGTAATGCCCTCTCTCAGTGCTTTGGTTTACAGGAAGCATTTTTGTGAGGGTGGGGGATCATTTCCAGGATATTTTTACTACATTGTTTTATAAAATATGGTGCTTTTTCAAGCTTTTCATACCTAAGGATTATTTCACACATTCTGCAAAAATGAGAATATAAATATTGTTCTGAAACACTTCTGAAAATCAACAGGAATGGTTACTTGGAGTTCTGTCCCTTTATATATTATTCCTTCCAGCACCATACTGAGATGGTTAAATTTCGTGTTGTGAGACATATGGCTTCAATATCCTAGGTGAAATGTAATTAAAGTTAAGTATGAAAGTAAGCATTTGCAGTTTGATACTTTAAGCAACTTTATAAAAATAAATTTAAAAGACGATTCATTGGTTTCTAACTTCTTTCTTTTTCCTTTGGATCTCAGGGGGACCATCCACTGAAACTGATATAATTTTATGAAACGTTTATTTCTTCCCCAAAATATTGTTCTAAAATTAAAGAGCATTAAAGATGACCCATCTGAATCCAGCTTTGCTTTCTTCATCATCAAATTATCAGTCAGGTTTTCTGCACCTATTCATGTGCGTTCTTACAATTTCAAAACACTTATATTATTTGACATTTTAATCCAAGCCCTTTGACTGCTAAGTCTGCAGATGCCTGAGGCTCATAACCTGTAAATGTGGTTCACAGCATAAAAACAGATGAAAGTTTGCCTGAAAATTAGGTGATAATGCAATTTTTCTTTCATTTTAGATTTCAATAAAAAGCATAAATTCTAATGGCTCTAAAAATAAATAGAAAAAGTAACACCAAATTCAAATTAGAGTATCTATTGAGAGAAAAAAGGAAATACCTCACTTTTTATCCTATGAAATGCCTTTTCTTCTGTAATTGAACAAGAGTGCTACCCTACATTAGTATTGTTATTTGTTCTTTCCATTCTTTAAAAGCCTGGATCTAATTAGAATAACCAGTTGAAAATTAGCTCATATTTATGTTGGTGATTTATCAAATTGAATGGTTATTTTATCCGTACTTTACTTTTTAAACAACTTACTGCCCTGTGAAACTGCTTTTTATGTCATTGAATTACTCAGGGATTTATCAAAGAATGTTTCTAATTTTCCTGGTGGGAGGAGAGTAGATTTAAATTCTGTGCTTTGCAAACCATTTTTACTTTACCAGGCAAATCCCCAAGAAGGAAAATACGTGGTCCATCCAGTCCACAGACAAAATATTTTTATGACAGTTCATACCTGTCACAAATGTCCCTAACATTCAAAGATTCTGTATGTTAAAACAGAAATTCCATTCATCTGACAAGCCATTTCTCAGATCCAAGGATAAACATTCAGCTTGTACTTCAAATGAGCATTTCAACAGGTTCAAATTAAGCAAACTATAACCTATGCCATGAAGTAAAGAAAAAGGAAGGAAAAAACCACTCCAATTCCATAGGTGTCTGGAGTACACCTAGAACTTCTCACAAACAATAGTCTTAGTTGCTTTTGAATCCAGAAGCTTGGCTATTTTACATGGAGTAATCACAGGAATCTATGTACCAGCCTCATTTATGACACAGAAATAAGACAGCCACATTTATACCCACATTTCTTGAAATTCCTTCTGAAATCACACTAAAGAGATTAATTACATCAGGAGCACATGACAATACAGAGGTCATGAATTTAGTCCTGCTTCCATCACCATCCACATTGCATATCTATCCATTCCCTTCAAAAGCCATTTCTGAATATAAGAAGGACAAGAAGGTAGTAGTCAGCATGGGTCAATGAAGTCCATTTAAATAAAAGAAAAAAATATTTCATTGTGAGGATGGTCAAGCACTGGAATGGTTCGCCCACAGACATTGTGGAGTCTCCATACACAGAGATACCCAGAACCCATCTGAAAACAGCCATGAGCACCCTACTGCAGCCCACCTTACTCTGAGCAGAGGGATTAGACTCAGTGATCTCCAAAGGTGTCTTCCAGCCTCAAACATTCCATTCGTTTGTCATTCTGTAAGATTCGGGTTGTTGCAGTCAGCAGTGATTAATCCCATCTTTATAGTAATGAACCATCACTGCTGCCTCTTTCAGACAGTCACCAAAGGATTTATCCCATGTGCACC
The DNA here is from genome assembly GCA_013397375.1 of Toxostoma redivivum. Taxonomy (NCBI): domain Eukaryota; kingdom Metazoa; phylum Chordata; class Aves; order Passeriformes; family Mimidae; genus Toxostoma; species Toxostoma redivivum. The sequence continues at coordinate 17,115 of VXBI01013417.1, read as the reverse complement.
AACAACTTGCAGATACAGGGGCAAACTACAAAAGCCTGACTCACTGCGGGGGGTGAGGTTAGCTATGGCTAGTTTTGACTCAAGGAACTAGTCTGTAAACTAAATTGCAGACTACTGCTTTCTCTGGGACAAAAACAAAGCCAAAACTCTTGCAACAAATTCATCTTTTTCTGAATCTGGAACTTTCTTTTTTATAATTAAATTATTGAGTTAAAAACAAAACATAGCAGTCTCTGATTTTAAAGAAAATGTCAAACTGCACAGCTAGAGACTTTACCAATGCATTTGTTTCCCTCACGGCATTGTTCAGTGGCATCTATTCATATGCTGTCATGAAAATTTTTAAATCATTCAGGAATTTTGATATTCTTACAATTATGGGCTGCATGCTGGCATGTATAATTAGAGGTATGTGCTTTGGAAGTGGGAAAGAAATAAATCATAAAACCATAAAACTTTGCCACATATTTCACAGCAAAGGAAAACTGTAATTATGGGTTGTGTGATATGGACAAGTTGATATACAACATAAAAAGGCATCTCAGGCTACTGATTAGAATGGTGAAAAAAACAGTATTAAGTGTAGTTAAGGGTGGCTTATTTATTTTTCAAACATGCATTTGCATGACGTAAACTTTATTAGTACCTACTGTAGCATAAGTTATAATATGGAAAGAAAAGTGTGATTATAAGGAGCTATTTTCAAAATTTTAGTCATGGTCTGCCATGTATTCAGGAGGAATGAAATGCAGGACATTTTAATTACTCTTTCTTAATACACCAAGTTTTCATCCTTGCATTAAATTCTATTCTAATTGTCTGAATTGTCTTTGAATTTGACTTGAGTGATTCTTTTGTCATTATAGAAGGGTTTTTCTTCATCTCTCCTTCCCTGTACAAATCCAAGTGACACATTTAAGCCATTATTTGCTTGGGTTTTTTTTACATTCCATATAAAAAGGAATTCACAATAAGGAAAATTGCTAAAAAACTGTTCATGTGTCATTGCAACAGAAAAAAGGAGAAGAAGTTATCACTCATAAAAAACAAAAAATTATCAACACAACAGGCTTCCAAAGATTGATTTTTTTCCTGCAAGATTCTGGCTGGTAACCACGTGCTTTAACTTTTCCTCTCTATATTGGCCTATTTTATCAGAACTCAGTAGAAGTGTAATTTTCTTCTGTCTTATTATTACTCATGTTCCTATTGAATTTTTAAAAGAGTTGCAAAACAGCACCACTTTTCCATGGTTTTTTATGGTGGTTGGTTTACATGAAGCTTCATAGTTTTTTACAAAGCATCTTTTTATCACAATGTCTCAGATAGCAGCCTGGTCAAGTATTTTGAGGTCAATCCCTTGCCACAGTATGGGACCAGGTGGTTGACATGCTAAATTGCAGGCAGATCCTTCCATACAACAGGATTATTACTGAAGACCAGAGTTCTTCAAACTATTTTCCTTTTCTGTCAACATTTTCAGCTTGCCTTGAGTTTAAACACATTCAAGTCCTCACCTCATTGGGGCAGTGAGGGGATTGAATAGCAACACTCCTTTAGCCAACAGACAAAAAATACACTTACAATAAACAAGTTTCTGCAGCACAAGTGTCACTGGAGGGGACTTAATTAACTCAGGATTAAAGTAATCCTCTCAATCACCACTTAACATGTGTTAGGCTTAACATAATGCTCGAGGTAAAAGAGCAATGGAGCAATATGAGAAGCTGATTCATGAGCAGATGGCTAGGGCTGGACCTCCAATTCCAGCACTACCTTCAGACAAAGGAATTTTCTTCTGGCAGAGCAACAGGTCTCATCAGCACACAGACAGCATAGGCAAGAACTGAGAGGAAACAGCTCTGAAACATATGACCTCTCAGAGCACTGAACCTACAGGGTCACAGGCAATTGATTTTTGCTATTTTTCACAGCATTGTATCGTTAGAACTTCTCCACGAACAGCCAGTATAGGAGTTATAAATCATAGCTTTAAGCTTAAACCAAACAGTTTGCTCTAACTAGACTTGGGAAGTGGAATATCTTTTCATCATCCTTACTAACTTCCCTCAGAAACATGAAAAACAAAGCTGAGTACAAGGTTTAGTACTTGCTAACTGGTATTATTCACAATGTAATAACTGACTGATTGAAAACAGAATTTGTCAAGGATTGTAGAAAATATCTGGTTTGGCCCTATTTTTCAAGTAAGTATATGAACTATGTTTTACTCAGACATGCAGTTGTTTCAGTTACATTTTAAATAGAATATAATAGAAGATCAACATTGCTCTGGGAGCGAACTTGTGCCAAAATAGCTCAAGAGTGTGCACTCTGAACAGCAAAGAGAGGAATGTAAAATCTTAGAAATGGCTTTAGTACAGCAATCCATCCATAAGCACAAGACAACAACAATTCCAAAGAAAGGCATATGTGCATGATGGGACAGTGGGGCTGAAGGATATCCCTTTTCCATCAGCCATCCCTTTTCCATCAGCCTTTGAGTCAGGTGGTAAGGTAGGCTTGTGTTGCCTCTGCTCACACTAGCACAGAACAAGATCAAAGCTCTCTTTGCTCTTCTTCCCATAAACCTACCCCTCAATGTGTGTAGGTCTTTTGCAAGCAAATTATCCTGGGGAAACCACAGAGACCAAAAAGCAAAGAGATCTGTAGGGAGATAAAGGAGCCTTGTCTTGTTTCTTACCTCTCTGTGGCATGTCACCTCGATCTGCCTTCTCTTTCCCAGGGTCTGATGGAAAGTGTTTCCAAGTGTTTGACTTTGTAAGACAAACAGAGGAGTGACTTTTTTCTATAGAGTTAGTATTTGCTTAAACCTAGAGTCCTCAAACCCTAAAAAAAAATAGAAATTGCACAGAAGACAGATTAAAACATTCTCTCACTATTTCAGTAACTGATCCACTAAAGTAAAAATAAAAGTTAATTATGTAAGAAAACGTCCATGGCACCAACAAATAACTTGCTACCACATATAACCTCAGTGTCTCATCTAGGCAGGTACCTGTGCACTGTCCTTAACCATGAACACACAAGTAGGGTAGTGAAGGAAAAAACCCTTCTGCTCCAAAAGGGAAAATGTGTGGCAGAAACATCACCTCCTGAAACTATTTCAATATGTGCAAATATAGAAATGTTACTTCTGGCTACACGCCCAAGGATGGGGTTGGGATCTTTTTATTCTGGAGCAAGTTATGAAGAGTAACACTGAGTTTGGCATATCCAGCTTTCACTTTATACATGGACACCTCCATCCTTTAGAAAGGCTTTAGAAATACTAGACTAATAAAAGGTATTGTCTTTCCTCTCTAAAGCAGAATTCAAATTGATTTATTTAGCAAAATTAAGATGTCTTGCCCAGACTCATTTTTCAGGCTTTCTCAATAGTCAGAGGAATGATTCACCTCCTTCTCATCTGTCTGAAATAGTTTGCCCTAGAGGAAGTGTGTCCTTCTACATTCACCAACAGACAAAAAAATTAGTTTAGAGTAGCCTTTTTTAACAGTTGGAAAAATGAAGAGAAATCAGACAAATTACCTGGAATGTTTCCCTGAACACAGATATCTGTAGAAATAGAGGATGCAAACAGACCTTTCTCATTTAATTTTTATCAGCCTAGTGTGCACTGAATGGTAAAGGCAACAGCCTACTACCGCTAGTTACTCCTGAGAAAGGACTGAAAAGATTAGCTAAACCATAAACCTTCAAATGTATCAGCCTGAGTGCAACTTTATAATAAATTTGAAACCTATAGAAAAGCTTGTGGCAAAGCCTCTCTGTTTTCCATTCATTACTGATGAAAGACTATCTTGATTGTGAAAACATTAGCTATGCTAATAAATACATGTAGTGCTGGCAAAATCACAGTCTAACCTGATTCCCATTAAAAATTCTCTCTTAAAAAACAAATTATCAGCTTTTCTGTGTCTTGGTTGGATTAATGCTTAAACTGGTGAAGTGATCTTCATTCACCACTGGTTTTATAAATATTTGGTTTTAAAAAGCATCAATGTACACCTATAAAATAAATCACAAGACATGTACCATTGAAGCCAAGCTCCATTTTCCTTGCAAATATGTGCATATGCTAATAACCATAACCAATCACATGTGTCAAGTATACCTAAATAATGCATATTTTCCACATTGCATATTTTCAGTATAAGGTTTTTTGCATGAAATATAAAGCACGAGGACCAAGCTCAATCTTTACATGTCTGGGAGATCACCACTGGGGTGATCTCCATGGGAAGGGGGATATTCAGATTTTCTAGTGACCTGATATTTCCATTCTAGAGCTAGATGGTGGTTCTAGTTACATGGGGACAAGTGAGGAACATTTGCACCAAAGTAATAAAATACCTTGGATTTTGTCAGGTGAGGAAGAAATGTTTTCAGTTTGATTGTATAGTTCCATTCTGTATCGCAGAACAACCAAAACCCTTGAAATGTACTGATTACACATGTAGAGCACAACCCAAAACCAGGCAGGATCTCGGTGATCAGGCCAGTCACCAGATACTTAGGAAGACTACTTTAAAGTTATAACATCTCTAAATAATTCCTCTAATCCAATGAACAGTCATGATTTAAGTAATATAGAGTAACTCCAAAAGGAAAGTGCCCTCCTTTACTGTATGCACTTTGTTGTTTAAAGCTGAGGAGGTATTTAACATGAGAGTATTGACTTAAACACCAATATGCTTTGTTTCTCCTTAATGTCTCTATATTGTGCTGAGAAAGCTTTCCTCTTTCTTTCATGGAAACCCACTCATTAATAACTCAAACCTTACAGTATAAATGGAATTATTCAGATAAGGTAATCAGAAGATTAACTTTGCTGTAGACAATATAAGAATAAGAATAAGAATAAGAATAAGAATAAGAATAAGAATAAGAATAAGAATAATACCATTATCATCATCGTTGTCACCATCCACCCAACAGAGGTGACATCCTTGCCCATTCAGCAGTTGAGCTCAGGTTCAAGTAAGCAGGGAGGGGTGCACCACTACAATCCCCTCTGTGACTACAGTCAGCTTCTTTTACTAGTGCCATTCACATAGAATGTGTGGGTCTGACCCAGGAGCAGCCAGAGTGAGGATGTCTCCTTACTGTAATTTAGAAAATATACAATAAATTATTGTTCCTGCCAGCATGCTCTGGAGCCAGGCCAGCAGCCAGAGGAGTATCAATGAGTACAGAAGGCATGGCCTCCAAGATCCTGTTTGCCTCCTGCTTCCTAGGATTTCCAGACACACCAAAGCAGTATCCAACCTCCTGAAGGATGCAGAATAGGACCCCTTCTCACAATACATTTGGAGGCAGTAAATCCATTCTCTATATGTTTAATGCTTGAATTTAAGGGTAAAATGGGACAGGAAAGCTTTTAACACCCATGTAGCTTATTCAAGCAGTGGAAAGTTCCTTTTTCCTCACAATTTTATACCTCTGTAAAGCACATTCCAAGTGTATCCCCAGAAATGTCTACAAGTGTGTGGCCAGGAATTTATGAAACTAGAACTCTCCCAGGTGAGCCACTGAATTTGTGTTGTTAGATAACCCAACTGGAGAGGTGTAAATGTTATCCTTGATATTAACTGCAATCAGCATTGCTAATGCAAGAGACCAACTTATGAGTCAGATTTTGCTTTCCTAGGAAAAGCTGTTGTTCTGAAAACACAGTTAATGTATCATTTCAGGTTTGGAAAACATGACATTGATCAAGCCAAGTCTGAGGGCTTTTTTGTCCCAAGACACCCATAATCTGATAAGCCTCCTTTTTTTTTTCTTTCCTGAGAGCAGTAACACTGAAGACATAGAAAAAACTCCTTTCCAAAGTAAGCTAAGACATGAATATATTTTCTTCAAACTGCTTTTACCTAAGTGTCAATATTGCAACTCTATTTTTCATTGTTAAAAGTTTGTCCCTGATTTCTAGAAGCAGGTGTTTGTGTTAGATGTATTTCTTTCCTTTTTTTTTCCATTATTTAATACCTCATAAAATCCCAACTTTCAGATGGCAGTGAGAATGGGAATTCAGTAGGAGGGTGCGTGTCTCTTCACATTGAGTAAAGTTATGGTTTCTTTTTCCTAATATTTTTCTTTTGAATTGTTACTCAGACTAGGAGCTCACAGTTCCAAACTATTCTTATGACCTCTTGGAAAATACAGAGGGATAAAATATATTATTATGTTGTGAATCTTCCCTCTTTCTCCTCCAAGAAGAGCAACAAGAGGTACAAAACAATCCTGAGTTTCCTGTAGAGATGATTCCATATGCTGCCCATATGGTGACTTGTAGATGTGGCAGAAATTAAGCATTTATCCCAGTTTAACAGCACATACAAATAGATAAAAAATCTTATCTTGCCAAACTGGCAATTACTGACAGCCTAGCACACTGTGTTTCCAGACCTCTGCAGGGACATAAATGTTAATTTAGAGAGAGGTGCTGTGAGTAAAGTCATCTCTTCCCTATGTCTCTTAAAGATGAATCAACCTGTAGAAAGACACATGACACTCAGCAAAAAAAAATGGAATAAGCAGTTCAATATCTAGTTTTGCAGTCTGTGTACAGAAATATAATAAAATAGTGGTCTTGAGGATTTTCTGTAGTATGGTATTTGAAAGTTGTCTAGAGAGCCCAGTGCTGTCAGGATGGACATGTCTTTTTTTTCATTCTACTTATTCATAGTGATGAAATCCACCTTTTTTTAGTCTTTGATGTAGTGAGAATGAAGACATGTATTAGAAATCTCTTACACCCTTTCCCTGAAATGGACATATATTTTGGAAAACTCCCTGTGCTACCGCATTAGATAAAGAAGAATATAGATTAGGTTAAATGAGCAGGTGAAATTTTTATTTAAATATTTATCAAATAGAGAAATATCCATCTGAAATATTGTACCTTGTTAATCCATAAAGGTGTCTTGGTATCTTTGCCTGGGTGACAGGTTTTGAAGCCTGGCTGGAAAAGTTGTGTATACTCCATCCCTGGAATAGTCCAAGCTTTAGTTGAGATTTGAGTGGCCTGATCTAGTGAAAGCTGTCCCTGACCAAGCTAGAGGGCTTGGACTAAGAAATCTTTAAAATTTCCTTTCAAACTACTGAAAATTTTGATGATTCTATGTTTCTGTAATTTGTTATAGACTACCTAGTGCTTAATTCAGCTTTGAAACAGAAATCTCAGCCAGTCTGAGAAGAGGCAATTCTCTTCATATTGTCCTTTTCAATTTCAGGACAGGAGGTACAGAGATTTCTCTGTTACTTGTGAGACTTTCTGTCTCTGCCACTACACCATTTGGCTGAAAGGTCAAATTAGCTATGAATTTAAAATTTATATCTATACCTAACCTGCTTTTCCTGTTCCGAAACACACATACAGTTTTTTAACATATATTCATTCATGGGAATCAAGCCAAAGAATATCTTCAAGCAGTAGAAGTTCCTAAGGAATAGAGAGCAGAAAACATGAAAGAATGTATTAAGTCAGAGATCTATTCTTGTGTTTGGATCTAACTAGGGACTCTGAAGAAAGTGAGAAAAATATTTCTATTTTCACTATAAAATATGGAACAAAGATGTTTTCTTTTTTGTAATATATTGTTCAATAACATTATATTTCCAGCATTTAGATTTTTTTTCTTTTGATTTTTTGGTCTTCCCATGCAGTATAACATATCTGGCTGGATTTGCCACCTCAGCAATACTATAGCTTTTTATCTGCCCTGTGAATACCTCTTAGCAAGTTTTCCTTGTTTGTCCTGCAATCTGCTGCTTCATTAAATCTTTTTTCTAGTTTTAACAGACTCAGAATTTCAGCACTAATCCAATTACTAGATTAGAATAATTAACTAAGTCTTATCTCACTTAATATTAATTTCGCTTAACTCTGGCTATCTTAAAGTAAATATGTGGACTAGATAATAATTTAGGATCACTCTGTAAGCAACTGAGATAAATTTCACAGGATATGATTTGTGTCACTCTGAAGCAAGTGTGCGTTAGACTTGTTTTTCTTTTCACATGTAACGAAAAACATCCTGGATCTACGTTTTTGTCTAGTGACTAATATAAGAGTATAAATATTTACCTTAGATTGGAATTTGGCATTTAGAGTAGATTTTAGAATACAATGAATAATTATCTCTATGAATTATCTCTACATTAACTAGATATAGAATAAATGTTTTTCCTTAATTGCACAGTAAAAACTCAGCATCTGAAATACCTTGTCTTGACCACTCCCTGGAGCAAGTTAGAAGTCTAGTTGAACAGTTAGCCTGATCAAGTTAACAAAGCCTGTCTATGTTCTTATCTTATTTTGTAGTATGATTTTTCTGTCGTTTCCTATAGAATTAAGTAGCTGTTATTTGGCATGTGTGGTAATAGAATGTCTTAAATGCATAAGGAATTCACAATAGATAAAAGCACCCAATACTGGTTGGGTTGAAGCTTAGGTCCACTTTCCCTGCAGCCACAGTAAGCGAGGAAATGAGACAGAAACATTGACTGCTGCCCAATAAACTGCAAATGGTGTTTGCCTTACATAGCAATTCACTGGACACAGCATCAGCCAGCCAAACTCCACAGCTGGAAGGAAAATCTGCACTTGAGTGTGTGGTTATGTCTGCAAGCACAACATCTGCCTCCTTCCTAGTAATATTCTCCCCAGTATTAGGAAAGCCATTAGGTTATTAAGATTTTGGAGGATTAAAAAATAAGAGAGTAATAGTTTATTTCCATGGATGAAATGAGTGAAACCTCACATTCTTGGTGTCTCCCAGAAGGCAAACTATTTGGCATAATTAAGCATGGACCAAAACTATTACCCTGTAGTAGGGTTCTGACTTTATATATTCAAAAAGAATAGTCTCCTCTGAAATAGAATGATATTTACCCCTTCTGGAGAATTTTTCAGGCTAACATATTAGAAAACAAATTTTCTGAGAAGCACCACATCAGAAGAGAGAATAGGGCCAGACTAGGAAACATGCCTTGTCAAAAATAACAAAATCACTATAATCACATATTGACTGAAAATTATTAAATTAATAATAAAATTTAAAATGTCTTTTTTAGACAGAACAAACCATAAAGCTTCCTCTCAGCCATAGAAGTTTAAATAATCCAAGTGCACTATTTCAATATTCCATTTTTAAATGTAGATCTCAGTGCCCCATCAAACCTCTGTTTGAAAAGAAAAACTTTAAAAGTAGATGCAAATGAAAGAGATACTGCTGACAGCTAGAACCTTTTGCACAGAAAGAATAAGTTACTCACACTGAGAAAAAACGTTAATCTGAACCTTGAAGGACCACACAGATATTTTAAGACAGGTATTTTAAGTGTTTTTTAGATATCAGTGTGACATTAGGGCCCAAAATGTGTAAAACCTAAGAACCAGAGTTCTTTCTGATAAGCAATTGGAGTTGTACTTCAATAGGCACAAATCTGTGACCCACAGCCATAAAGATGAACATTAGAATTCCGTGCTCTGAGCTTTGTCTTTTCATACTTGAGTGTTCAGCTACATTTCTTGACACCTCCTCACAGAGCTGTAAGAAATCTCTCATCTGCCTCACTTAAGATGAAGTGACCAAGCTCTCACAACTGCTTTATTTCATCAAAGAAACCTCTAGAGAAATTTCATCTATCAGTAAATAATTTGGAAGTTTTATGCATGAATGCTTTGTTTTTTCTATGTTTTGCTTCCTGGAATATTTCCAGAACATCTTTCACTTAGGCTAAGGTTTAAATTGTTCCCTTGTATTTTCTCCCAAACCTTGGAAATGCTGCCAACTTTCCCACAGGGGACTTGCAAGAGTCAATAAAAGAACCTAGTTTAGATGTGGCTGGAGCTTATCAGCTTTATTTTTTCAGGCTTAGAAAATTACCGATTCTGGACAATTGCTATTTGTTTGAGTTGTACACAACAATAATGAACTTTAAGCCTCTTCCAGTTTCTCCAGAAGATTACACAAAAGACTGTGTTATCTGTAGTTTCTGTGCTTCATAGATTGCAATTTTGTGGTGACACAGACAGACCCTGCAAACTTCCAGGGAATATCACATAACTTTTTTTTAAAGTTTCATTATTATAGAGGGATTAGAAAGATCAGTTGTTGGAAAGCAGCTTATATATCTATAGTAATAGCTACATTTAGATCAACAAAATCTATTCTTATTTCTGCTTCTCTACAAGCACAGAGAGTGCAGAGAAATTCCAAGAAATTCAATAAAGCAATTGTGAAAAATTATAAAAGAAACCAAAATTTCTTTCTCTTTTTAACTAGCAAAAGACTTTATTTTAAGCCTATATGTTTACAGACTATCTAAATTTACAGGAGAAGAGAAAAAGAAAAGAAAAAAGAAGAAGGAAAAGGAAAAAGAAAAAGGAAAAAAGGTTAAAAGGTGAAAAAAAACCCAAAATAAAGAAAGTCTTAAATGGAAACAGATTGATTACTAACAATAGGAAGATTTATATCTACTTGTAGAGTTAAATTTAAAGAAGTGGCACTTGCACCAGTGATGGAAAAAAATGTTTAATAAGTAGTAATGAACAGAAGATCAATTATGCTACAAGGCATGCAATCAGTAAATGTCACAGTTTGTCACAGCATAGCTATGAGCTAGCTAAAACAAGCTATTTGATTAGTATAAATTATTTGTTATATTCTTTTTGCCACTGCAGATAATATGCATTAATTTGGCACAGAACAGAAGAGCAGATTTTTTTTTTTGCCATCTTCCAGAAAAACTCAAAACAAAAAGCCTGTAACAAAACTTTCATATTTCCTCTTGAGCCTAAAGGCTCAACTTAAGCATTTCTTTTTCGCTGTACCTAAAGTAATTAGTGAGTGATTGAAACCTTTACTGTAATGTTAAGGTTTAAATCCTATACCTCAAGCACAGCAGCTGGAAGGAAAGCAGAAAAGAAACTATGAGGATATATAGCATATAAATATTTGTAAGAGGGCAAATGAAAAAAAATTCCTTGACACCCATGAGAGTCATAAAGTGTTTCTAGTTTGCTCTTCAACATGTGAAACTTCTCGTTGCTTCATTATCAAGCAAAGTATTGTTATGTGTAGAAATATAAATGTTGTTCTTATTTCCAGACAGGGCCACAACCAGCAGCCAGTGAAGAGATTGCTACAGATTAACTTCTCTCAAAATGATGTGAAAAGTAAATTACAACACAACCACGAGTCTGCAAACCTCCCCACTGTGCACACTTCACATTCCTGTTGTTTATTTCTTTCTCCAGTCCACATGGTCCTTATTTTGTGCTCAAGCTCTTAATGCCTCCATTAAATTATTAAATAATTTTTTAAGTATGCTGAAATATTTTTTATTTCATTTTCAAAAGTCTCATTAGAAATAAATTTTAGATGATTGATGAAGGTATGATTAGAACTGCCTTAGCTAGAAAATGCCAGACTTCTATTCTTTAGAGATTTTAATACTCTGTATTTGAGTCTGCCCTGAATGACATCAGTACAATAATTTGAACTGAAAAACTGTATTCTAAGAAATTCCATGTTTGCAAATTTCCATCTGCATTCAAGTCAATTTAGATATGAGACATATGTCTAATAGACACAGCTCGCTAGGACACCTGGAATTTAACTAAACAGTAATCTTACTGCATGTCTTAATTAAGAAGCAATTTTTGAGTAAAGCGCTGTGTCATGTACTTTTTCTGCACGTACAAAATTATGTAGAGCCATCTGTCTTTTTTTGCAGTGTATTGTGTAATTGTTTGGCTCTGTGTTAAAAAGAACAATTAAAAAAATTAACAAATACTAATTAACACTAATAACACAAATTAACAATTAAATTGAAGAGACTGCAAGTCTGCTGTCACTTGCCTCAGTAAAAAACTGTTATTTACATTCTTTTGCACTATGCTCAGGACAATTCAGCCAGAGGACATCGTTCACTGCCTTACCAAGGTTAGAGTTCCTGTATTCATGATCAGAAGTGTGAGTTCTGATAAATTTCAGTCAGGTTCTCAGTGGGCAGGAGGAAAATATGCCTGTCTGATGGCACATGCAGTCAAGATCAAAGCCTATACCAGTATTCTTCTCACTCTAAACTGATATGCTTAAAAATATGCTTAATTAGCAATTAATCCACTGCTCCTTACAAGCCTCATATCTCTTCTCATTAGAAGTATTATTTCTACTGAAAATAATTTTCCGACCGGAGTCTGTGTGGGTGCTAAGGGGCTGTCATACATACAAAGTTGTAATTCACAGCAAAAATTTTGGAAGAAAGTTGAGAGAGCCTAGGTGGCTTGTAATGCTGGATATGGAATCTCATCCCTTTATGGATAGAAGGTCAAAACGTGACACAAAACACAGATTTTCAAATGCATTGCACCAGCATTCATAAACAAAATTATGAAAAAACTAGAGATGGGATGGTCTAATTTCATTAGCCTTATATAAGGATGCATACATAAAATATTCAGTTTTCCAACATCACCGTCCCCTCCATCCAGGTGTACACTTATATATCACCCTTGGAGTGATTCCAAAGATGACACCAATACCCTGGAGAAAGGAACACATCACAGGCTCATGCACTAGATACAGTTCACAGGATACAAAAGGAAGATAATTTCCACTTGTGGAAGGCATTTTTGTCTATTTTATATGGAGATTCCCCAAAGATGCTTAAATCTGTTGGGTCATATTTCTGTATTTCTCATGATAAGCTGAGGACAGTAGGGAGTCCAGCTCCAGGCTAATAAGTGTTTGGCAGTTCACAAAGGTGTGTCCCATTCCTCTTGGCCAGAAGGACCACAAGGGCCGCAAGGATGCAGGGGAGAAGAGAGAAGACAATTCCTCTGGGGTTTCAAAGAAGTCTTCTCTCCTCAAACATAAATAAATCAAATAAACATGTGGCTTTGGCACCAGTGCTATGCTTCCCTGAAGTCTAAATTGCAGGTCCAGCTGATGACTCTGTGTTGAAATGAGTCACCACTGTTCACTCCAACATCATCCAAAGCACTTGGACTATGACTAGAAGCAAGGACCAGCACTTTTGGATGGTGTTACTTATGACAAGAATTTGGGAATAGTCTGCATCCAGATAGAATTTGAATCAAACAGTACATTATTTATTTTTACTGCTGCCTGACACTGTCTGTTTCTCAAAAATCAACTTTATTAGAATCAGCCTCAGGCAGACAAATTCTGCAGAACAAAACTACCTCATAGCATAATAATGTTTGTATTAGCATGAGTTTTCTTCAGCTGTTAATAAGACCTGCAAAATATCTTTAGATACAAGAGACAAAGGAGATAATATCTACTTATTCTTCACTACTACTAAAAACTTTTTCATTCTAGACATTTTGACTGAAAGACAATTTAGTCAGAGACATTGGTAGCAGTCCTTAACACGAACACTACTCAACAAAATTGATATGGAATTTTGTGTAGTTGTGACAAGCTAATCATGTACTCAAGATGTGGTCTGTAGGAGAGATTCATAAAAAATCTGTTTTCGTTAGCCCAATTCATATGCTATAATTTTCAAATTCATTAGTTCTTCATGTAAAGACCCCAGACAGCAGCTTGCACTAGATAATAAGCAGTAATAATATGCAATAAAATTCACAACTGACTCATATTGAGCCTGCTATCCACCAGCACCTCCAGATCCCTGTCTGCCAGGCTGCTCTCCAGCTATTGGTCTTCCAATTTATACTTTTGTCTGGCATCACTCCATCCCAGGTGCAGAATCTGGCATTTATTCTTGTTAAATTTCATCCCATTAATGACTTCTCAATGCTCCTAACTATCTTGATCCCTCTGCAAAGTCTGTTGTCTCTCTAGAGTCAACAGTACCCCCCAGTTTGGTATCACCAGCAAAATTATTAATGATGCATTCAACTCCTGCATCCAGATTGTTGCTTAAAAATATTTAGCAAAACTGACCCTAGAATTGACCCCTGAAAAAATGCTGCTGGTGACCCATTACCAGACAGGCCCATTCACTACAGCCATCTCAACCCTGCCTGCTCTTCATCCAGTTCTTCACCAGGCAGACCTTGAACATACCATAAAACTAGAGAGAGGCTTTTTCCAAGGGCATGTAGTGACAGGACCAGGAGCAAATGGCTTTAACTTGACAGGTTTGGAGTAGATATTAGAAGGAAATTCTTTACTGTGAGGATGGTGAGGCACTGGAACAAGTTGCCCAGGGAATTTGTGGATGCCTTATCCCTGGAAGTGTTCAAGGCCAGGTTGCATGGGTTCCTGAGCAACCTGGTACAGTAGAAGATGTCCCTGTTCATAAAGGGTGTTCGGAACAAGATGATCTTTAATGTCTCTTCCAACCCAAGCCATTCTATGTTTCTGTGTTGCATCTTTAGCTGCATGCATCTTAAAACAGTATATTTCATAGTAAATGTGTTACATAGCTTGATAAATAGAATATTTTATCTGGAACATGGTGGAGTTTATGTAAAAAAAACTTGTTTTTGAATATAGGTGCCTTTTCAGATACTTTCATTAATACCTTAAGCTTCTTGGTTGTATGGATATCAGAAATGTGACCCAGCATTCCTTCTGGGTCATTCTTTCACTTTATTTATCTTTTTTTTTAAAGTCTTTTTATGGCACTCCTTTTAGCTTATGCTTTGAATATTTAGTGAATAAAATTTTACATTGATTGGCTGGTTCTTTATAGTGCTTTGCCTGCACAATCAAGTAGCTTGGGATGACGGATAATTCATACCAGCTTTCACCTGGAAATATTATTAAATTAATTAATAGTTCCATTCATTTTGCTAGGATTAGTTGCATTCTTCACATCAAGCACATTGCTGGATTAAGGTCAAACAGTTCAGGAAGTTTTTGCTGGGTATACTATAGCCATATAATTCAACTAATGAAAAGAAAACTCAGAGAACAGACACTTCTGGAGCTAGAGACAGGGAGACAGAAAACAAAAATCAGACTGCATTGAATTATCAAATATGTTCCACATAAAGGGAAAGAAGGGTTTCTAGGAAAATTAGCCAGGTCTGATAGTCTGCAAATTAGAAAATTATCAAAAATACTGGAAGCAAAGAAGTCTTCAGTTTATATGCCCTTTTCATAATAACATGATGAACTTGCAGTATAATGGAGAGGCAGCAAATATATGTGTGGTAAAAGAGACTTCTGCACGTGGTGGGGGAATGAGGAGGGAAAGAGAGACACTTTAGGGTCCTTTCTGGATCTCAACAAGAAAGGCCCAACAACAAATGTCTTAATAAAATAGCAGTTTTCATTAGATGAGTAACAGTAGTACTACAGGTAGTGAAAAATCTTCCATCCCTCCACATGCTGGGAACTCCTCATTTGTGCAGCGTCAGACAGACTCCAGAGAGGTTTTTCCAACTTCATGCTACACAGATTCCCTACACTGAGAGATCCCTCTTCCCTCCCATGCTCCCTCCCAACAGTGCTTGTTGCATAACAGCAGAATGAGGTATCTTCCCCTGCCAGATCAGACTGCTTCCCCTGTCACAGTGCTGGGGGTGCATGGTGCACACCTGCAGCTCCACATGCAGTGCCTGCCCCAGCTCTGAGTGCAATGCCCAAATCAGCCAGCAGAAAAAGCCTGTTCAAGATCACCAGCTCCTCGAATACAAAGTCATCTCTGAGCCTGCCAATATAAACAATTGAATCAGAAGTGCTGGTATGAAACTACGATAAATATTTATATTCACTGCAGTACCAGGAACAACTTCCCTTGAAAGGAGATTTGAGGTACTGAAATACTCCAAAAGAAAAGTGCCAAAGAGTCCATACTTCAGCATTCTTGTTTGGACATGAAAATTCTGCAGAACATGCCCATATTGTCAAGAAGACATGCTAGAAGAAAGAGTTAAAGGCCTTTCTTTCATGTTTTCCCATAAGTTTTGCAAAGGCTACAATTAGCACTGACTGTGATCTGCATATTTTTTAAATAAACAAGTAGCTGTGATGTTGTCAGCTTACATAAGGCTCTTGGGGATGTGAAAAAGGACTGTTGACCTTACTTAACTGTGTGAAGAAGGATTACTGTACTTTTTCCAAATATGCTGGCTGTTGTCACTGTAAGCTCACTGTGGTGTATGCATACCCTGCAGCCACCTGGATAAAGGATTTTTATTGGTGCACAATCCTTCACAATTCAGAAATGTGATAGCACAGTGTTTTATTCTTAAGACTGGGCAATCTAGTTCCTGAAATAACTGTAAACTTTCCAAAATTTGGGTTTACCTCTGGCTGACATGCAAACACCTTGCAATTAATCTTTTGATGCACCTTGTGGTAAAGACAAAAGCTCAACCAATCTGACATGGTATTATTTGGAAAGAAGGGAGGGGAGAGTCGTAAGGCAAAATACTTGGCACTATAGAAGAACAGGAGCCCTTTTCATTAGCTGGTCTTCATTTGGATCCAGTGAATAGGTCTGCAGTTAAAATATTTGCATAGTTTCCCTTTTTATCTTATTGGCTTTGAGGGACTAGCAGTAAAGGTTTACCTCTCTAGCAGGACTCAGGCAGCTTTTAGAAAGATGGCCCCACAGGGTCTTACACATAAGCAGAGAAAAATTATATTCCTAACATGGCCCTGAGGCTGAAAATGTCATAGGAGGTGAAAATGAAAGAGATCTGAGAAACCATTTTGTTCTTGTGTGAGACAGAAGAACTAATTAAAGCTCTTTAGGAAGAGAAATTAGTTTCCAAAGAAAAAGGAAAACAGTCGCTGCTGGATTTAGGAGTGATGACACTTCAAAGCAGGCATCATCCTGAGTGGCAGCACCCAAGAAAATTACATAGAATGTCTCCCAAAACTTGCCATGGGGAAAACAAACCACAGTACAAAACAGCTTTCCAGTCTGCTTTGTCTAAACAAAAGCAGGGCATATAAAAGCAAATGGTGACGTTAAAAATCTGTTCGTTTTGTTCATGGTCCCAACATATATTTGTGTTCACACGCTGAGAATGGAAAAACATCCAAAGTAAAAGTGTTCTTGCTGTCCCAAACTGTTCATTTGCAGCTAATTCTTCCTCTGGACACCAACTGATGTATTTCCTCTGTT
>VXBI01013416.1:361176-373455 GCA_013397375.1 Toxostoma redivivum | reverse complement strand
GACACCGCAGTGACAGTGACACCGCCATGGACACACGGGCACCAGCCCCGGCACCGCACCGCAGTGACAGCGACACCGGCACCACGGCACCGTGGCACGGCACACACTGGCACCGGGGCACCCCCGGCACGGCACGGACCGGCACCCACCAGGTCTCAGGTCTTCCCAGCGACTCCCAGCACCGCCGTGTGTCCCAGTTGGGAGATGCCCCCGATGTGGCCTCTGGGCTGGGCCCCCCTGGGAACCCCCAAAGCTCCTCCAGCCACTCACCTGCACCCCGCTGCCCACCTGGCCCCTGTCTCCCCGGCCTCATTGCCCACGTGCCATCCACAGCCACACCTTACCAGCACAGCCCATCACCAGTGACACCGCTGTCACTCCCTGCACCTCCTGTCCTCCTTCCTCCTCTAATTTCCATCATCCTGGGCACTGTCAATACCCAGCGCTCTGGTGCTGTACCAGGCTGTGCATTGCCACTGTCATTTTTCTGTTATTACTTCCCAAAATTCTGACATTCCCTCCAGCCCTGCTGCCTGGGGTGCAGGGAGTAGTCCATCAGTGCCAGGGTGATGGCCACTGTGGGGACAGGGATGGGGCAGAGGGGACGCCCACCAGGCCACTCTGTGGTGTTGCCATCACTGGCACTGCTGTGACACTGGCACCGGCCATAGAAGTCTCACCTGCACTGGGTCACCTGTGGGCTCTTTTGTGATTGCCCATCTGTGCCATCTCCTGGTGGTGAGGACCCCACTTTGTGTCACCCTCTGAGCCCCAGGGCAGTGGTGATGTGCCCCGATATGGCCTGGCAGCCCCAGGGCTGCAGGGATGGCCCCAGGCTGTGGCCAGGACAAGCAGTGGAAGAAGGAGCAGCATGGGGACAGTGGCCCCAAAGCCTGCCAGGGTGCCCCACGGGCACCCATCCCACATCCGGGAGCGTGGTGCTAGGAGCTCTGCCTGCAGGCACACCTTCCCCTGCCTGCCCTGCACTGCTGCCTTCTCCCCACACCAGCCTGTGGTGTCACTGTCCCCCCGTGATGTGTGTCAGCACCCCCAGCTCTGGTGGCACTGAAGAGCAGACACCTCCCTCCCCCATTTCCCCACAGCAGCCCCCAAATTCAGCAGGACTCCCACTGGGGTGACTGTGGTGGTGACAAGGACCCGGCCATGCTGGTGACAAGTACCTGGCGGGCTCTCAGCCCCCCCAACAGCTGCATTCCTCCTGAACCTGTTTGGCAGGGCCCTGTGCAGGTGCCAAGGAAAAGGTATCCGGGTTGGGCTTTTCCTGGTCATGCCCTGCTTCACTCCAGTGCTGAGTCAACAAGGAGTAGAAAGGATTTTCTGGAGCCTGGTGCCCCCCAAAGTCACCCGTGGCTCCCAGTGCTAATGGTGCCCCCCAGTTTCTCACCTACCAGCAAGAATCCTGCAGAAAATTGGGAAGGGGAAGAAAGAGGAGGCAGAAACAAGTGAAAAACGACCCAGTTTAATACCAAAGCCCCCTCAAGCTCTGGGGTTCTGGAGCCCCACGTGGCCCCTCCAGCCCCCCTGTCTGTGCAGCCCGTGGGGCCCTGGGCTGAGCGCACCCCTGGGAGCACCCCTGGCTCCCTGCTCCAGCACGGGGACAAGGAGCTTTCCGAGGCATCCGGCCTCTTCCTCAGCTCCACCAGCACTCCCACTGGCACCCAGCCGTGTCCCACCACCCCTCACTCCACCCTGAGCCCTTAGGGAGGTGCCCTGAAAAAGACCATCCTGGTGGAGTAGACCAGGTCCACCAAGTAGGCGATGAGGTTGAAGATGGTGAGGAAGGTGACCCCCAGGTGCTTGTTCCACGAGCAGCTCGGGCCGCAGGGATCAGGGCGGCTCTGTCCCTGGAAGCTGTAGAGAGGCCAGAGGATGGTGGCAGTGAGGTACATCAGCAGGGCCAGGAAGTTGTAGCCCACCAGCATCTTCTCCAGCGGGCAGGGAATGTAGGTGAGGCAGCGGCCGACAGTGAAGATGATGATGAGGAGGGTGAAGATGAAGCAGATGGAGTAGACAGCCACGCACCACATCAGGCCGGGTTTCCCACTGTATGCATCCAGCAAGGAGAAGATCAGGCAAGCCACGTAGGCCTCAAAGACCTTGAGGAGCCCAGGCACGGTGGAGAGGAAGCTGCTGATGTCCCCCGGCTTGGCGCGGGTCAGCGACACCTCGACGGCGTAGGCGAGGAAGCAGAGGCAGGAGGCGGTGGTGGCCACGGCCTGCCGGGCACACAGGCTGCTGCTGCAGAGGCTGCTGATGAAGGTGGCAGGGTAGACCACCGAGGAGGTGAAGACCATCAGAGCTGCCAGCATGGAGAAAGCCGCGGTGAAGTCATCCCAGGAGAGAGGCAGCAGGGGGTAGAGCTCCAGCAGCTCCAGCAGCAGCACCAGCAGCGTCACGGTGAAGCAGAAGCACCAGGTGAACATGCACCACGTCCCGTAGGGACCCCAAAAGAGCCCGGTGGAGGCCACCAGGCTGAAGGCGAGGCAGGACAGCACGACGGCCGAGAGCCGGGCGATGCCCACCCAGGAGGTCAGGGCACGCAGGTTCGCGGTGGCCACGGGCATGGTCGGGCCGCTCTGTGCCCGCGCCGCGCTGGGCAGTGGGCGCTGCCCGCAGGCACCCTTATCCGGGCGCTGGGCAAGAGGGGTGGGGCGCAGGGCAGGGAGCTGCCAGCCCCCCCGAGCCGCCCGTGGCAGGGACCCCCGGCTCTGCTGGCACTGCCACCACGCCGCTGGCTGCTGGGGGCGGGTGGATCATTAACGCGGGGCTGGGCAAAGGGCGGTGACGCGGAGCCCCGCGGTGGGGACGGGGCGGGCAGGAGGTCACCGAGTGCCACCGTCCTGGCAGCGAGCCCCAGCCCTGCCCACGGCAGGAGGTACAAAAGGGCCTTTCATGCACCCCTAGAATACCGGGGGGGGGGGCACCTCAACACCTTGGCAAATACCCAGTGGAGCAGAACCCACTGGGTCCCCCTGAGGGGTTTAGGGGCTGCACCCAACACAGTGCTCCTGACGGGGTGCCACAGCTGGGTGTAGCCCCTTCACACCCTGGCAGGCAACACCTCCACACCCCTCTGGCACCTCCGCTCCGCTCCTGGCACCTCCACCACTTGATAAGCGGCTCAAAGTCCAGCTGTGCCAGCTGCCTCACTGGGCAGGGAGGGTGAGGTGACCGTGGGCAGGGCATCTGCACCCTGGTCACACCCCACTCCACTTCCGCAGCGTGCCTGGGGGTGCCCAGCAGCCACAGCAGCACAGGAGGGAGGTGGCACATCAAAAGTTGGGAGTCCAGCAGGAGGGTGAAGGCTGAAGGCTCTGGATTAACCTTTAATGTCACACAGGGTCCGGGGATCTGTGCCCATGGCAGAGCTTGGGGATGAGGAACCCATGTCAGGGCACTGGGCACTCCTGGAGGGGCTCTTCATCCCAGGCAGGTACCTGGCACAGCCGTGGGCAGGGGTGGGCACTGCCATGGGGTTCAGCAGTGATCTGGGGGACACAAGGTGACTCAGAGGTGGCTGCTGGCCTCGCCCTTGCCTGGCAGCCCATTGAGGGGGCTCAGCCCCAGCTGGTTGCTCTCGTTCAGTCGCCGCACGCGGTAACTTTCGTAGTGGACGTTGTGGGTGATGTCCTTCAGGTCCTGCAGGTGTGACCTGCCCGGGGTGGCAGGGGGAGGAAGGGCATCATGTCACTGTCCCCCACCCTCCCAACCCTGCTGTCACCCCTTGGGGTTCCAGCACTCCCTACCCTGTGCCTCGCTCACCGGATCAGCAGGTCCTGCAGGAGGGGGAACTCACAGTGTGCTGGGTTCTCCACTGCAAAGCAAGGCAGAAGGGCAGGGTTGGCAGGAGGGCTCAGTAGTGCTTGGATGCCCGGGTAGTGTACTCTGGAGCTCTGGGTACCACCAGAGCACAGCTCCATGCCACAGCTTGGCACCCACCCCGGCAAGGACACACTGTAGGTGCTGCTCCCTGCACCTTTGAAGGGCTGGGGGTGTGAGGGGCTCTGCTCACCTTCAATGATGCCCCACTTGGTCTTGCGGCCCAGCACCCGTTTGCCGTTCACCTGGTGCTCCTGGTCTGCCCCCACCACGGCAAAGGGAATCTTCTCCTGCCAGCACAGAGGCTGTGCTCACCCTGGGCTCCCCAGGGTGCCTGTCCCCCACCCTGCTCCCCAGGGCTGCCCCTCCATCCCAGCATCTTGGCACTCACACGAATCCTGTCGTTCAGTGCCCTGTCTTCAGAGTCCTGGTCGAAGTCCTCCTGTGGGTACACGCTGATGGCATGGGTTTTCAGGTTCTCCTGGATCTGAGGGATACAGGGCTTGAGCTGGGGCTGGGAGGGACATGGGGCAGCCCAGGAGCCCCTCAGGGACCTGTCCTCACCCGCTGCTTGAATTCTGCCCGTTCCTCCAGGGTGAGGGTGTCAGCTTTGGCGATCACCGGCACCACGTTGACAATCTTGCTGAGCCGCCGCATGAACTCCAGGTCCAGCGGGCGCAGCCTGACAAGGACTGCTGTCACTCCAGGGTGTCCCCACTGTCATTGGGGGGTCACCTCACCACTACCACCCCAGAGTGACTCTGAGGTGACCCCAGCACCATCATCCCAGGGTGACACAACCATCCCATAGTGACCCACTACTGTCATCAGGGGGTGACCACACCACTACCACTCCAGTCACTCTGAGGTGCCTCCACCACCATCACCTCAGGGTCACCCCACCATTATCACCCCAGACTCCACCACCATCACCTCAGGGTGATCCCACCGCCATCATACACCATGGGACACCATGTGTCCCACGGTGACACAACCACCCCATAGTGATCCCATCACCTATGGGTGCTGTGAGTGGGGACTCACCAGTGGCCTGTGGGGGGGACAAAGTAGACACATCCATGGACCCGAGTGTCCGGGATCTTCCTCTTGCGGGTGATGAGGATCTCCTCCCGCAGGTATCTCTCGTACTGCTCGTTGATGTATTTGATGATGGGGTCCCAGCTGAGGATGAGGAGTTGAGGGACAGCACCTGAGTTCAGCCCCTACCCCAAACTGCCACCCACAGAGCTGGGCTCCTGCACCCCCTCGTGTCCTACCAGTTCTCATTGTTGATCTGGTCCCCAAACCCTGGTGTGTCGGTCACCGTCAGCTTCATCTTCACCCCCTTCTCCTCAATGACTGCGGGGCAGAGAGGTCAGTCGGGGGGAGGGAGCATTGGGGAAGAGCAGGGGACCAGGCCTGGGGTATGTTCTGAGGCTGTGAATGCAGCTTCAGACCCCCACCCCAGTCCTCTGCTTCTCCCAAGGGCTGGTGGGACACGAGCCCATGGTGGTGACCTTACCGTGGGTGATGGACTGGAGCTGCACTGTTTTGGGAATACGTTCCTCCTGGCCAGGCTGTGAGGATTTCCGGCTCACCTTGGACTTGAAGAGGGTGTTCACCATGGTGGACTTCCCCAGCCCACTCTGCCCTGAGGGGACACCGGCAGCTCTGGTTTGTCCCTCAGGGCAGTAACATCTCAATATCCACTTGGGAGCAACCCAGAGGTTGGGATGACTCTGGTTTATCCCCAAATAAATTTCTTCCCCAAGGCACTAGCCCCTTGCTATCCACTTGGGAGCATCCCAGAGGTTGGGATAGTCCATTTTATCCCAAGAACAAAATCGGTCCCCAAAGTTAAAACCCCTGTTATATATCTGGGAGCATCCCAGGTTAGGCTAGTCTGGTTTATCTTCCAAACAAGTTTATTCCCCAAGGCAATAGCCCCTTAATCTCCATTTGGGAGCATCTCAGAGGTTGGGATGAGCTCACCTATCAGCATTACTATGCCATAGGGTATGGGATAGTACTCATTTTCTGTCAGCTACTTAAATCAGTTTAAATCACTTCTATTTCCTTAAAATCCCTTAAAAGCATGATTTCCCCTGGCATGGTGGAATTTGAGCCAGTGCTCCCACCCCAACCAGGAGCAAACCCCACACGCGGCGCTCACCTACAACCATGATGTTGAACTCAAAGCCTGTCTTCATGGTTTTGATTTTCATCTGGTCGAGCACAGCTTCGATTCCCACGTATCCAAAGAGCTGGCATCCCACGGGGCCGGGCGCCATGGAGAGGGGCACCGCCCCCTCCTCCTCCTCCTCCTCCTCCGGCACGGCCGGCGGCTCCATGCTGCGCTCCTCGGGCTCCAGGCTGCTCCCTGCACCGCGGGGCGGGCAAAGGCGGTGAGCCTGGACCCCTCGGTGCCCACCCTCGGTGCCCACCCCTGCGTTGCCCCGGCAGCGGCCGTGCCGGCGGGCACGCAGCCCCCGGCACATTCCTGGGAGCCGCTGAGGCTCGGCATGGCAACGCGGGCACGCCACCCCCCCGCCCGCAGAAGGGTCCGAGGAGGTGCCAGGAGCATCTTTGGGGCGGTCGTGCCACCGGACCCCACGATGGCTCTGCCACCCCGATTGCTCTGCGATCACCGGGCACCGCGGCCACGGCCAGCAGCCTCTGCCCAGCGCACACGGTCACCCACGCCGGGCCACCTCCTGCAGCACCGCTCTGTCCCCGCCACACTCGGGGGGCCCCAGGGCAGGACGTGCCACCCCACAGTGCACCCACACTGTACCCGGGCACTGGGCACCGCTGGGCGAGGGGCACGGGGGACACCGGGGGTGCAGCGCAATCAGCGGCACAACCCCGAGCCCCAAGGGACACGCGGAGTTTTCCCGGGGGACCGTGCCAGGAGCGTTCCCCAGCCCGGGGGCCGCCGGAGCCCCGTGCCCTCCCCAGCCCTTTGTGCGGCAGCCCCAAATCCCTTTCTTCCTCCTCCTCCTCCTCCTTCTGCTTCCCAGCACGGCCATTGTTCAGGTCCTACCTCGGCGCCGCGGTGCCCTCTCTCAGCACCTCGCTACGGGCGGGGGGGTCTCCTGGGCGCCACCCGCACCCCCATCCCCGGCGGCGCCGCAGCCCGGCCCCTTCCCTCCGCCAGCTCCCGGCTGGCACCAACCCGGCTCCGCCGAGCCTGCGGCTCCCACGCATGACCAGCATGGCAATATCCGCCCCCCGCAGCCCCCTCCCCACCGCAGCCAAGCCCCTGCGCCCCGTTTGCCGATTGACTGGTAGGCGGGGAGGGCTGTGCCAAGCCGGCTGTGCTCACCCAGCACATGGCACTGCTCAGCCTCCCAGCCAGGCCAGCACGGATGGGGACCCCTCGCATGGCACAGGACACCCCCGCTCCTCACTTTGTCCCCCATCACCCCCGTGAGTGGCTGCGCTGGCACTGAGTGGGAGTGGGGGTGCTTGGCTGTGGGTACGACCCCCACGGGCACCCACGGGCACCGGGGGCCAACCTGCACTGTGCCCCCCGCCCTCGCCAGCAGCACCTGTGCCCAGCCCCGGCACGGCGGGGTGGGACAAGGGGTGGTGGCCCCTTGTCCTTGTGGGGGAGCCATCCGCCCCACTGCCGCAGTGCCCCACAGCGCTTGCGTCCCCCCACGCCGCAGCCTCCCCCGTATGTGCCAGCCGGCGCTTGGCACCGACGAGGCTGGAGCGGCAGCTTGCGATGGCCCAGGCTGTGAGGGACCTGCTGAGACCATATCCATGTGCCACGCATGCAGGGGACAAGGGGCGTGCGGGCAGGGGCCGGCCTGAGCCAGCCCGGGGTACCAGGGGATGATGGAGATGAGCACCCCCATTGCCATGGCAACGGCATCCCGGCACCCAGCACCCTGTGCCCACTGGGTGCCAAAGTGATGGCAGGCTTGGGGACAGCATTATCGCGTGTCCCAGCTCCCCCTGCGCCCCCTGGCTCGAGATGTTCCTCGGAAGTGGCGAAACAGCCGCGGATTTCCTGGTGACAGCAGTGACACGGGCTGGGGGGGCTGGGGGAGGGCAGGATTCTCCGCCGGGAATCCACCCACCCAGCACCGCCCGTCCCAACAGGGTGCTCCACAGGCTGGCAGAGACGTGGGACGGGAGGTCCTCATCAGGGAGAGGACCCCGACAACTATTGCAGCCCTCCTCCCTGGGGGATATCGGCCCCCCCGTACCCCCAGCCTGGCCCCCCTTCCCAGTCCCTGCCAGCCTTGGCAGTTGCCAGGACAGATCCAGAACCGAGTGCTGGAGCCATGCAGGGTGGCTGGGCACTGCAGGCAGGGAGCAGTGGGATTTAGGGATTGCACCCCCCAGCTCCCCGGGGTGGTCCCCAGGGTGCAGCCCCCATGCAGGGGCTCAGCCACTGCCCTGTGCCCTGTCAGCAGCACCACCAAGGAGACACCCACAGCCAGAGGGCACGTCTGGGGTGACACTGCGTGCTGCGCCCACCGCTGCCACCCCCCACCCCCGTGTCCCTGCCCTCACTGCCAAAATGCCCCGCTGGTAATGGCCAGCAGCCGGGTGGCCACGTGGAAGCTCTTTGGTATCCCCACGGAGCTCCGGGGCAAATGGCTCCTGCAGCCAGACCTGTTCCAGCACTCATCATGGATGCTCTTATTTTCCAGACAGGGACAAGTAATCCCGGGTCCGTGGTCTCCTCCATGGATTTAATTACCGATGCAGGGTTAATTGGCCAGTTCCCCGAGAAGCCTGTAATAAAGCTTCAAGGGTGGAGGGTGCTGGGAGAGGATGAACTGGGACAGGAGCTCCCTGTCCGGCTGCTCACCACGGCTCCAAACCGAGCAGCCAGGCTTGAGATGGGGAGAGCTGGGCTCTGGGTCAGGCACAAGGGAGCTGACCCCTCTGGCAAAGGGATGGAGGTTTTGGGGATGCACCCTAACAGTTCTATCTGCCCAGCTGATCTGACCCAGAAACACCAGCGCCTCTCCCAGTGCCAAACACGACCTAAGGGGACAGTGGTGACAGTCTCCATCTGCAGCCGGACTCGGAGACAGCCCGTCCGTCTGGCCGTGGGAGCCATGGGACAGGGTAGGGGTGGCTGGGGACCATTGGTGAGCAGAAGCAGAAGTGAACCATTGAGTGAAACCCTGTGCCTGCAGCACCGCTGGGGACAGGGGACAGTCACCCAAACCCGGTGGCAGCACCCCCAGCCTGCACACCGCCCTGCCCGCTGCCACCACGCCATCCCTACCTGGGCGAGCCGGCCGGAGCCGGGGCTGCTGCCGCCGAGAGCTGGTCACCGGGGCCAAATGGCTCCTGGGGTGCAAGGCAGAGGGCGGCTGCGGCCCACGGCTCCTCCTCCGCTCCTCCTCCTCCTCGCCCCGGGCCCTGCGTGGGCGACCCGGCGTGGAAGTGAAATACGGCGGCTTACTCAGAGCTTCCTCCTACGGGGTGTGGGACCCACCGAGCCACGGCACCCCGAGGCCTCCCACGGGTGTCAGCGGCTGGAGGCCGGGGTGGCCTCCCGGGAGAGGAAACATCATGTTCCCACCTCTTCCTAGCAGAGAAACCGCTGTGCCCGAGCTGCGCCCCCCAGCCCCCTGCCAGCCCCGGGCCATCTGCAGGGCAGCCGGTGCCACCCGCTGCCCGCTGGCTCGTGTGTCCCCCCAGCCTGGGCACGCCGCGCTCGGCTGCCGGCCACCGACACGGCTCTGTCCTGAGCACCGTCCCCTCATGACCCCGGCTGCATCCCGAGCTCCGTGTCCCCATTTCCCGGTCTCCCCAGCTTGCTCT
This sequence comes from Toxostoma redivivum, assembly GCA_013397375.1. NCBI lineage: Eukaryota > Metazoa > Chordata > Aves > Passeriformes > Mimidae > Toxostoma > Toxostoma redivivum. Next base: position 363,819 of record VXBI01013416.1, on the reverse strand, counting down.
TGAGCACCGTGTCCCTGTCACAGCCCTCAGCACTGTGCCTTGTGACCCTGGCTTGGCCACAAGCACCGTGTCCCTATGACCCCACAACTGCATCACCGCAGCTTAGTCCTGAGCACCGTGTCCCTGTCACCTCGCCCCAGCCCTGAGCACTTTCCTTTTGTGCCCCCATCACCCAAGCACCACGTTCCTATGTCCCTGTCACCTTGGTGCCGCCCCAACTGCGGTCTCTTTGTGTCCTCAGCACTCCTGACTCAGCCCTGAACACTGTCCCTCAGTGTCCCCATCTCTCTGGCTCAGCCTCAAGCTCTGTTCCCCCGTGTCCTCATGACCCCAGCCTCATCCCCACCCCGGGGAGCCGCGGGCAGCGGGGCAGCCGGGCTGGCTGGGCAGCACGGCCACGGGCATTGCTGGGGGATGATTCACCGCGGCCCCGAGCAGATGTATGGATGCCTTGGCCGCGTCAGTACTTAGGGCCCGGCGACGGCGGCTCCACGACAGCGCAGCGAGACGGGCAAAGAGCCCCAAGCACCCAGCCAGGGAGCAGCGGCGGTGGCGGTCGCCTCCCGGCCACCCTGGCGCCCTCCGGCCCTCCTGGCGAGGCCGCTGAGAAGGGGGACACTTGGCTACCCTCTCCCTATGCTTGGGGACGGGCACGGGGCTTGGCGGTGCCCATCCTGGAGCCGAGGGCACGGCCGTGCCGGGGAGCCGGGCAGCGCTCCCCGCGGCACTCGGCGCACGCCGAGCACGCCCCGGCACCTTGGCCCCCCGCCGCCTGCCGCGCCCCACGGGAAGGGAGGAACAGAATCGAGCCCCGTGCCAAGCAAGGAGGGATGAGAGGGGAAGAAAGCGCTGGACGCGGGACAAGATCGCGGCGATAGGCGGCACGCGCGGGGCCCGGCGCGATGGGCACATGAGTCCCGACCTGTCTCCCCGCGCCGGGAAAAACAATTAGCGCCGGGGCGGAGCGGGCAGCTCGCCAGGCACCGCGGGGACGGGCGGGCCGGGAGCGCTGCCAGCTCCGCGCTCGGCTCCTTCAGCCCCCCCGCAGCCAACGCGCCCCGCGGGCCCCGGCACGGGGGAGCAGCGAGCTGGCGGGGCTGCTGTCCCCAAAGGCACTGTCACCCCACACTCCTCCGGCATCAGCTCATGCGGCGTTTTGGCAGCGCTGCGCCCACCGAGGAGGCCCGATGGAGAGAGGGGACGGGGACAAGAAGAAATCCTACCGTGCTCTGGCGTCACCGCTGCCCCGCTGCCGTCCGCAGCCTCGCCGGGAGCCGCTGTCACCACGCTGGGTCCCCGTGGTCCCATCAGCCCGGCGCTGGGGAGGGTCCCCAGGGTGGGCACCAGCACCAGCCCCCCGAGGAAGGCGGGCTGGGAGCTCACTTGCACCGTCTGCGGCTGCGACACCAGCCTGAAGGTGGCGGCTTGGGGGGCTGGCAGTGGTGGCAGCCCCTCGGGCCTCCCCTCAGCCGGGGCTGCCTCCCCCTGTCCCTGTCCCCAGGGCTGAGGAGGGGACCGGCGGGACGGGATGGGGCTGGCGCTGAGTGTGACCATCCGGGACACCGTGCGGGGGGCCATGTCCCATCCCCCCGGCCCCTCGGGGAGCGGCGGCAGCCCCGGGGCTGTCTCTGTGCCATGGCATGGGGGCAGGGAGGAGGAGGAGGATGAGGAAGACTGGTGGGTGCGAGGCTGGGGTGCAGAGCTCGGGGTGCCCCACGGCGTGCCCAGGCCCGGTTCCTCGGCAATGTGCAGGTCCAGCGCTGACAGAGACCCGTGACTGGCGGCGGCCCCGCGGAGGGGATGATCCAGCTCCACCGGGAAGACGCTGCCATGGGACGGGACCTTCTTCAAGCCCAGGCTGGCAGCCGGGGGGCTGCCCGGTGCCTGGGGGGGCCCGGTGGGCGCGGGGCTCTCCAGGCTGGAGGATGAGCTGCGCTGGCTCTCCCCGTCACTGCCCGGCCCCGTGGCGAAGGCCTGGCGGCTCTGGAAGGAGGCGGCGCGGGCGATGGCGGTGACCGGGCCGGTGCCGAGCCGGGTCCGCAGCACGGGGCTGGGAGCTGGGCTGGGCCCGGAGACGCTGCCCAAGCGGGGCGGGTGGCCGGGCTGCAGTGCTTGGTGGCTCTCGCCGGTGCCTGGGGACAGTGCCTCGTCCCCATCTTCCGCCTCAAACGACTTCTTGAGCGCTGGGGACACAGAGAGAGATGGTGGCATGAGAGCGGTACCCGATGGCACGCGTCCCCTCGCCAGACCCATGTGTGTCCCCCCATCACCCTGAGGTGCCCCTGCTTGTGAGCCCGTCCCACCGAGGACTCCAGCCCGGCGCCAGCTCCTCCCCAGCCCCGCGGCGCTGTCCCCGCGGGTTTTATCATTGTTCCCCGCTTTATCCGGCCGGTGCCGCCGGCTCCCCTCGCAGCACACTGCCCGCTTTATTCCCCCTGAAAGGGATCCGGCCGAGTAACCGGATCCCCGCCTGACCCTCTCCCCCTGCATCCATCCAGGCAGCCGGCGGGGACGATTCCTGCCCCTTCCCGGGCCTTAACCCTGAGCCCACTGGGGGCAGACGGGCCAGCGCTATCGCCAGGCTCAGGGACTGCCCCAGCCCGTTCCGGTGGCTGCTGCTGCGCCTCCCACGCGGCTCAACAG